>JBBPDB010043789.1:0-11259 GCA_037974465.1 Brachypetersius altus | reverse complement strand
GATACAGATAGAATGCTCCTAAGCTTAGCAATATTCCTGAGATGGAAAAAGGCTGATTTTGTGATGCTAGAAATATGGTTTTTAAAGGACAAGTTACTGTCTAATATTACGCCCAGGTCTTTTACTGTCGAGCTGGTAGTAACAGTGTATCCTTCTAAACGCAGGCTGAAATTTGAGAGCTGTTTTGTACTGATTTTTGGACCAATAAGTAATATCTCCGTCCGTATTCAGTAAAAATGGACAAATGGTCTCTTTCACTTTTCAAATTGTATTCTATGTGTTATATACTACTACCACCATTCTAATATTTGTAATCATAATTAATAATTGCTACTAATTAATAGTTGCTACACTTTTATTCTTTATCTTATGCAGTAAAATACTGTAACCTAGACACCAGGAGAGGGCTTTTATTCAACTTGATTCAAGATTTTTTTTGAAAACCAAGGGGTTATTAAGGCCAGGTTATGCAGGCAGAAATGATTACCTTGGTAATTACTACCTTAGATTTTTTCATAAATTGCATCTGTAGCATGTTGTCGAATGTTTCAAAGAACTGTCAAATGCTATTGAAGGTCAAATGAAAATGTATTTCCACATACTCAATAATTGCTCTGTACAGTCCTTGTCTAACATAATTCAAACGTTAATATTATATGAGAATATATGAGAAGACGTAAACAGTATACTTGCATATCTACATATATTTTATATTTTTTACAAAACTTAAATGATAAAAGAAATAGACTGTAATGACCTTTTTTTGGTTGTTTTTCAATACCTGTGCGTAACCACCCTCTCAGATATTATGTTAACTTTCTCAGTCATTGTGAAATCAGAGATCTGATTTATTTTCTCTTCCTCTTCAAGCTTCTACAAACATTTGATATTCTTGAAAACAAAAAACTTCATTCATTCATTTATTTATGGTAAGGTTTAGGTAGAAGGCCGTTTCAGAACTCCATTAGCATGCAGTGTCCAACATTACTGCATTATTCTGCCACAATCAGAATGGCTCAGAATCTGAAAGCCTAAGTGGAAAAGGCTATATTTTGCCTCACTGCTGTCAGCCTCATTTCGACAATTCTATTCGATAAGTAGGTCTCTGCCTACTGGTCCACATGCACAATTTGAATAGTTCACGCAGCAAGACCCAACACTCCGCTTCACAGACGCAGTTGTATGCAGATTTCTTACTGCTAATGAATAACAGAATTTTCAGCAGCAATAACGAAAGAAAGGTTATTCACGTTTGTCACACTGATGTGAAATAACAACACAAAAAAGATAAGAGCTTTATTGTCATTACCGTTGTATAAGCATGCACAAGAAAATGAAATTATGTTTCATAACAACAACTCACATACATAATTAACTAGAATAAGAATATAATCTAAATCTAAATTCTATCCAAATGATTTAATTAAAATAATTAAAGAAATTTGATCTGACCATTACTCCAATCCACTTAGTTTATTAATAAATCTAACAACCTTGTTGGAAAAAGCTTTTCAGCTTCCTGCTGGTTTTACCGCTGATACACCTGTATCTTCTCCCAGAGGGCAATAGGCAGACGATTTGATGGGAAGGGTGGTTTAAGTCCTTCATGATGGAAGGAGCGCTGTTCATATAAGGAAGGAAGCGGGACTCATAGGATTTTGCTGACCGTTCTAACCATTCTATTCAGCTGCTTAACATCCTTAGCGCTGCAACTTCCAAACCAGGCAGTGAAACTTTGTGTTAAAACACTTTCTATCGTTCCCCTATAAAAGGTGACAAGATGTGTAGTGGGAAGAGCTGTTTTCCTCAGTTTTCCTGGTTACTGCTGTGGTATTAGTGTGGTTATTATAGTGAGGTCATCAGTAATGTGTACTCCCAAGAAGTGTTGCTGTTGAGGAGCACTGGATTTTTGTTCCAGTACTTTCAGGTTCTTTATTCTCTATTTATAGATCCTGGGAAAGTCACAAAGCAATGCTGGTCAGTGAAGTTAAGATCTTCACAGCGTGCTTTCCTTCACAGTGAGTGAAAGTTTTCTGGACATAGAGTGTGCCATGATTTGTGTTCTAATCTTGGGGTTCATACTTTCAGAGCGTAAGGAACCCTGTCTTTACAAACGTCAGAAGCTTTTAACTCCTAATTTCTTCCCTTGTGAACAATGGACTGCAAATGGCCTCTATGTTTTCAGGCAGTCTCAGTACATCTGATGGTGCTCTGAATTGCATGGACTATTGTGGAGTTCAATATAACTGGGTACATTATAATCGTATGCCTTGAGCTGGCGAGTAGTGGCTCACTCTCCTTGTGGTGCTGGACAGTGGTTCACATTGCTTGCGGTGATGGGCTGTGTCATTCTCCGAGCAGCGTCGGATCATGACTCAGCAGCTGTTCCCAAGAGACAAGACAGCGGATTCTAAATTCATAACGGGTCACCACATTCTTCACGTCAGCACCTTTCAACCCCGCGGTCAATATGATGTTCAGTGTGCGAGAGCAGCACTGGTCCTGCAGCTCAGCTGCGCATGTTAGTGTTTTCTTTGCTCCAATTTTATGTACACAGGGCTTTTTACAACTGAATTTGTCATAAAGCAGTTTTACAGAATCCAGGTCCGAGCCCCTAGTGAGCCAGCAGAGGTGAAGAAAACTGGAGGAAGACACCTTGAGAGGAACCAAGACTCAAAAGGGGATCTCATCCTCCTCTGGTTAATCCGGAGAGAAAGAAAGAGATTCTCTATGGAGACTAACAATAAAATGCCTTTGTATCAAGACTTAATCACTACAGAACAGAATGGCTGTCTATGGCTAACAGAGTAGGTACAAAGTCAGTAATTGGTAGTTTTGGTTGGAATATTTGGAAAATTATGTTTTTAGTTAATTGAACTATGTCTACATAATAACTATATATAGTTTGTAGTTTCCATGTATTCAATAGAATCATCATGCTTGTGTTTTATTCAGGCTACACTTACAGTTTGTGGCTTTGCTTACATGTTCACAAACACAGCGTTTCCAGAGCTCTGAAAAGTGTGCAGATATGTACCAGATCTGTGTGCCATATTCATGTGTGTACTTTCTGATACAGCGTTTTACAACATCAAGACTGTGAACTGATGCCAATGTCCAATATTTTTCATGCATATGTCTTTCACAAACAATAAGCTAGGATTCTCTCTCTCTCTCTCTCTCTCTTGCTCTCATAGATCAAAGTGTCTATATCAAAGTGTCTATAAATATATACTTATACTTTCATCTGTGATATGATAGAAATGCGTTAGAACAAACAACACCTGAGTTTCCAAAGGACACATGAGAACTGGACCTTGCAGCAATGGAAGATGGTTTAATGTTCTGATGACATTTTCTTTTACAGGGCACGTAACACCCCCCTCCATAAAAGCTTTATTAGGAGAATAAAGAAAATAATACCATCCCAGGCCCATATCTCCAAAGAAAAAAACAAAAAAAAACAAAAAAAAACTAAACAGCTCGGGAAAGAGCATCAGCTAGGATGTTCTCTGAACCTCTTTTATGCTTAATCGCAATGTTAAAATTTTGCAAGAAAAGCGCCCACCTCATAAGTCTCTGATTGTGATTGTACATCCGAGACAAAAATACAAGAGGGTTATGGTCCATGAAAACCACAACCTTGTGAGAACACGAGCCAACATACACCTCGAAGTGTTGCAGAGCTAACAACAACGCGAGAGTCTCTTTTTCAATCGTGGAGTAGTTTACTTGGTGGGAATTGAACTTTTTAGAATAGTAACACACTGGGTGTTCAATACCTTCTGCATCAGTCTGCAGTAACACCACCCCAGCTCCCACGGAACTGGCATCCACCTCTAAACTAAGTGGCTTTGTAAAATCAGGAGCAGCCAAAACAGGCGAGTTCGTTAATGACTCTTTCACACATTCAAGCGCATATTGACATTCTCTCGACCACACAAATGACTGAGAGGGACTTAATAACAAGGTAAGTGGGGCCACCACGCTCGAAAAATTCTTACAGAACCCCCTGTAATAACCCGCAATTCCTAAGAATCGGCAAAGTTCACGTCGAGTACTAGGGACAGGAAAATTCACAACAGCCTCCACTTTGGCCTGTACTGGCCGAACTTGACCCTGAACCACTTGTCTACCTAGGTAAGTAAGCCACAGGCCTTACCAATATCACATTTCACAAGGTTCATTGTCAGATTTGCCTCTTCTAATCTACTAAGCACCTCCTTAAGGTGACTTAAATGTTCGGGTCACGTATCTGAGAAAATAACTACATCGTCTAAGTATGCTGCACAATGAGGTAAACCTGCCAAAACTACATTCACTAAACACTGAAATGTTGCTGGAGTGTTTCGCATTCCAAAGGCCATGACAGTGTACTGTGCGAAACAGTCAGGTGTGACAAAGGCAGAAATCTTGGAAGCGCGAGGGGTTAAAGGAACTTGCCAATAACCTTTTAAAAGGTCAAGCTTAGTCACAAACTTTGCACTTCCCACTTGATCAATACAGTCTTCCATTCGTGGCATAGGATACGAATCAGGTACTGTAACCGAGTTCACTTTTCGAAAATCAGTGCAAAACCGAGACGAACCATCAGGTTTCGGGACTAATATGCACGGTGAACTCCATGGACTGCAATTAGGTTTTGCAAATCCATTTTCTAACAGATAATCCACTTCTGTACGTAGACATTGCCGTTTTTCAGGGTTTACATGGTAAGCATGCTGTTTTATTGGTTTTACGCCAGCAACATCTATGTCATGCTACACAAGATGAGTTTGAGTAGGAATGTCACTAAATAACTTAGGAAACGAACGAAGCAATGCACACACAGCACTTAGTTGATCAGGAGACAAATGCCTAAACAAGGACGGTAAGTCCTGAAGCAGTTCTGAATTTTTAAGGTATGCTTGTGGTTGTGGTTGGTCTTCTATTAAAACAGAACCTGGTGACTGTACTAGGGCGGCAGTAACCAGGACAGCAGCTGTCACACTGGGCCCTAGTGTAGATACGGCGGAACACGCTCGCGGAACAGTTTTAACACATTAATGTGACATACCTGTTTTTTTCTCTTACGATCAGGGGTGCAGATGACATATGTCGTGTCGTTTAATTTCCTATCTATCGAGTATGGACCTGAAAATCGCGCGGAGAGAGACGAACCCACTACAGGTAATAAAACTAAAACTTTGTCTCTTGCAAGGAAAGTAGAGTTTTCTTGGCACTATCACAGGCATAAGCTAAGCGTTGACGAAAGTCTCTCACATAATTTAATACATTACGTGGGGGAGCAAGAGAATCATCAGACAACATTTTCTCTTGTAGAACTTTCAACAGCCCTCTAACCGTATGTCCAAAAACTAGCTCAGCTGGACTAAAACCAAGGGATTCCTGTATGACTTCCCTTATGGCGAATAGCACGAGAGGAACTCCCTCGTCCCAATCACGGTGAGTAGCAAAGCAGTATGCCCTCAGCATGTTTTTAAGAGACTGGTGAAACCGTTCCAGAGCTCCTTGTGACTCCGGATGGTACGGACTAGACACTACATGCTTCACTCCTAACTCTTGTAACATTTGTTCGAACAACTTAGACATGAAATTTGACCCTCTATCGGATTGTAACTGCTTTGGTAATCCAAAAGTTGAAAAAAACTTCACTAACGCTTTAATAACAACCGGAGCAGTGATTTTTGTCAGAGGTAACGCTCTGGCATATCGAGAAGACATACACACAATAGTTAATAAAAACTGATTTCCACCCCTGGTTTTAGGCAGTGGACCTACACAATCAACCATAATCTGTTCAAAGTGCTCTCCCATTGCAGGTACTGGCTGTAAAGGCGCAGGAGGAACACTCTGATTAAGTTTTCCAACGGTCTGACAAGTAGCACATGATCGACAACATCTGATTTTAACCCAGGCCAAAAGAAATGTTTCAAGATGCGATTATACATTTTCGTCACCCCCAGATGAGCCGAAAAGGGATGATCATGAGCTAAACTCAGTATATGAGAATGATAACTAGTAGGTACTACTACTTGAAATACTGTTTTCCACTCCTTATCTGTATCCGTATCCTCATTAGGACTCCATGTTCTATACACTCTCTCAAGGAGTATCTGGGGTTATTCTAATCTGAAGTGTTTTTCACTTCCTCAAAACATTTTAACAGGGACAGTGAGAATACAATCAAACGACCCACCATCAATTGAGACTGGTGGTTTAGGCACGTCTATCTGCTTACTTTCTAAGCGTTCCTTAGATTCACTACTGAATGACATGAACATATCATCCAAACTCACTACATCATTTTCTATTTTCTAGCCTGTGCGCGCGTGACAGCACACACTGGAAATAACACAGACTTTTCCTGGTCCACCACATTAACTAGCAAAACCTCAAGTAACGGAGTTACTTTTCCACCCGCCAAATCATTCCCCATGATCATATCCACCCCCTCAATAGGTAAGTGGTCACACAAACCAACCCGTGCAGTTCCAGACACTAATTCCGACTTCAACTGTACCAGGTGTAGTGGAATTCTGGATAAACCCATTTCAATACCTTGAACTAACACTACAGCATTACATAACGTTTCGTCTGAAACAGGCAGGACGGCAATAATAAAGACTGGGCTGCACCCGTGTCTCGCAAAATATTAATAGTTTTCTCCGGAACACCCCGAACAGAAACAGTGCCGGGAAAAGTAAATGCTTTAAACAAGCTGTTTACATCTATGTTCTGCTTCACAAGGGATGAGGAAGAAACTGAGTTTATTAACCCCACTCCTGCCGGATGAGATTGCTCAACGCGCTGACGGTCCGTTTTAAGTTTTAAGATTGGACATTCTGCTATTACATGTCCAATCTTGTGACAATAAAAACAGGAATGGTGAGCTTGAGGTGGCGATCTAGTCACAACTGCAGGACTACTCGGTGTAGAGCGAGCATTATGCATTTTCCGAGCTTCATACTGTGATTTAGACACCACTGAACCAGCAAAGACAGATTTGTGTGTAAGAGAAAATTCTTCGGCCATTACAGCAGCTTTACTAAGCGACTCAACTTTCTGCTCATTCAAGTACGTAACTACACGATCTGGTAAACAGCGTTTAAACTCCTCAAGCAATACAAGATCACAAAGAGCACTAAGATCAACAACTTTGCAAGCGGTAATCCACTTATCAAACAAAATGCTCTTTTCTCAGGCAAAATCCACATAGGATTGAGAAGGGGCTTTCTGGTACTCTCTAAAACGTTGTCTGTAGGCTTCCGGAACAAGTTCATAGGCTTGTAAAATAGCTTCCTTAACTTTATCATACTCTAAACCTTCTATAGACAACGCAGCACACACTTTCTGCGCTTTACCAGTGAGCTCGCACTGTAGCAACAGAGCCAACATCTCCCTCGGCCAACCTAACGAAAGTGTGATTCTTTCGAACGCGGAAAAATAGGCGTCTACTTCGGACTCCCGTAATGGAGGTAATACTGGAATTTACAGCGAGTGGAAGACATAGTACCTTCACCTGAGGCTGTGGTCTGGTCTGATTTTCTCGGCAGGAATCCAGCGGACTTTTCTGCCTCCAACTCAAGCTGCCGGAGATGGACTTCCTTGTCCGCGTCCACCTCCAATTTCCTCATCGCCAAGCGAAAGTCATGTTCGCGTGCCTGCTCCGTCTGGACTTTCAGCCGGGCACTCTCCAACTCAACGGAGCACACGCTGTGAGGAGAGAAGGGACGGAACGGAGAAAGACCTGGTGCGGCTGGCGGGACATCTGTCTCACCTCCTGCACACACGCTCGGCTCCACAGCTGACATCCCCTCAGTGGCGTACTCCACCACATTAGCCGCGTCAGGCAAACCAGCAGACCCAGAATCAGGTGACTCCACATGTCTCAAAACATCCACCGCTAGTAGCTTGTCCAACACAGCTGACTTAATCTCCTGTTTCTTTTTAGACCTCCCTACCGAGATCCCGAAATGTGCAGCCAACAACAAAAGGTCATCCTTTCTGCACTCATTCAGAGCCTCCTCAGACGGATTCTCAAGGAATCCATCCACAGAGAACTTAGCTGCAGCCATTCTCCTACATTTGGCTTGGATGAGGTCGCTCCAAAACAATAAAGTATTTTTCTCCTATACAAAATATGTTTTTAATTGCGTTATGGATTAATAATTGATGAAAAATCCCAGACGAGCCCCCACAAATGTTACGACCCGAATGTCTGGGTTCACTGTAAGGTATGGAAAATGGGTATGGCGTGACCAAATCACAAACGGCCAGCAGAAAAATGTGTTCTAACAACCAGAAATGTGTATTTACAAGCTTTGTATTTATATACACAATATATACAAGGGAACACAAGCTATAACCAAACATACACCAAATATATATATACAAGATGGGAAATACTGTATATAATTATTTACAAGAATACACAAAGTAACAACAGCTAACACCTAAGTGGGACAACAGACAACACCAAGGGAAAGAACAGAACAAAAACCCTAAACCTACCTAACACAAACCTTACCTAACACAAAACCCCCAACTGGCGTCTGCCCGAAGCCCACAAAGTGATAACACAAAGCTGAAGTAACACTCATTACAGAACAAGAACCAGAATCACACACTAAAGCACAAGCAAGTTAGCCTCTAAACTACGAAGACCCTAAGCCTCCTTTGCTATGGGTTCCCGGCCTCTTTTTACAGGATGTGGGACGGTTCTTCCGGGGAGCGTGTCCAATGGCATGTTGCGTTGTGGACAGCCAATCAGCTGTCGACGCTGAGATGAATGACGTGCCTCCGGGCCAATCCGTCACTGCATGGTCTCTGACGCACCAGGGCACTAAGAGTGAGATAGAGAAAAAGAGAGAAGAACAGCAGAGAACCCATCTACGTGCCAGGGCACGTAACAATCATGACAACCATGTTTGTTTTTCGCATACATTGATCAAAGATGACCCAAGGATGCACAATGGGAGGAAGGAAAGCCAATGGACGCTGAATGATGCTCTGGACAATGTTCTGCTGGAAACCTTGGGTCCTGCATTCATGTGGATGTTATTTTGACACAAAGCATCTGCCCAATAGTTGTTGCAGAACAAGTACGCCCCTTCAAAGCAACGTTATTCCCTAATAGCAGTGGCCCCTCATGAATGCAAAAAAAAAGGCATGATTTGAGGAATGTAGCAGAGATGTTGATTCTAGATTCCCAGGATCTCAATCCAGTCAAGCAATCTGTTGCTTATGTCTTGGTCGCAGGCACCAGAGGTCTTCAGAGGTCTTGTGAAGTCAATGACTCAATGGACCACATCTGTTTTGGCAGCATATTTTGGCACTGTTTTGTCACCCTGCCACATACTTACAGACTTGCTCTCCCTTGGCTGTTTCCTCAGACAGTTGAGAGAGACTTCCTCAGAAAGTACCCTTTTTCAGTCCAAAAGAGATTTTCACTCTATGCTGTTGAGTTTGCTCATTGCCATTTTCATGGCAGTATATAATTTTTCACGCATTTTAATGCAAAATTATTAAGAAAAATATAATTGACTAATTCTGTAACATTAATATTTACATAAATTCTGTTAAATGTCCATATAAAATATACTCCGGAATGGTCACTTTCACATAACTGTACACAATTTTTAATTACTGTCATGAGACACAAAGCAGCTGTATATTGGCTGCTACCCTGTGATGCATCTCTGGCAGATGCAGCCCAGCATTCCCGAAACATAACAGTTCAGCTCTCGAATGTTGAGCGTTCTCATGATTTTTGTTTTGTTCTTCTTTAAGCCCTGTATTTTTATTACTCTAAATTAAATTCAGTTATTACTGTATTTACCTGCTTATACTAAAGAAAATGACAGCACATACATGTGTGCATGAATTACAGTACAGTCTATACAGGGGTAACATCGATATTTTACATTTTTGCACTGCAGGAGACAGCAGTTCAGCAGTTCAAATAGCTTATTCCATCAGCTATTTTATTGCATGAGGTGGTGGTGGCATAGTAGGTAGGCTACTTGCCTCTAGACCAAGAGGTCATGGGTTCGAATCCTACCTTCAGCACCACCACTTGGTTCCTGAGCAAGACCCTCAACCCCAAGTTTCACCAGGGAGACTGTCCCCTGTAGGTAGGGAATGGAAGTCGCTTTGGATATAAGCATCTGATAAATGCCATAAATGTATTGCATTAACATTAAACCATATTCATAAGTCATTTTTGCATCTACACAGCAGTGTTACACTGTTATTTCTTACACTAATGTTTTTGTCATTGTGTTGCACTATCTTTATTTTTTCTTTGTCTTTTTTCTTGTCTTATTATCTTTATTCTTTCTTGTTGCACTGGGCATGTCAATGACACAAGATGCCTTCAGGATTAAGATTTTTCTTATCATATCATCACTTTTTAATGTGTCTGTTCTAGACACATTAAGTGTCCATTCAGGTCATTTACGTTGGGGAAACATCCCCATCACTCTTGGAAGAATGGCAAATGTTGAAAGTAAGCGACAGCCTTTAGTGGCACAGCGAAAGCTAAGAGCAGCCCGTCAGCCAGCATGAGGTCGAGGAGGAGAGAATTGATCAGGTCGAGTTTGGCTTTGTACAGGTTGCTGGTCAGGACCCCCACAGCTATGTTGGTGGCAGTGAAGCCCACCATGCAGATAATAGCCAAAACCGCAAGCACAAGATGACAGCTGTTCACTCTGTTCACTGGAAGGCACAGAGCGCAAGCATTCATTTAAAAATGGGTCAGACAGGTGTGGGTCATACAAAACCACTAACATGGCCTGTCTTTTACAAGCTTCAGATGTCTGTGTTAGTCTAGAATGGTCCAAATTGTTTGTGTGTGGTTATTAGCTTTGCACTAACATATTTTTAAAATCCCGCAGCAGATCCCGCAGCAAATTCAAAATCTGTGTTATCATAAAAAGTGGCTTCAGTCCACATTTTTTATCCAAGTTTTGATTTCATGGCCTGAAGACCTTGTTCTAAAAGTCACAATCTACACGAACCTTAAAACTCCTAAAACTCATCTTAACTAGCCAATTATCAAATCCTTTTTGAGCTAAAATGGATTGGTCTGAGCATGTAAAACCTTAAAATGCATGATAGTGAGAACTGGGGTTGTGAGTAAGTGTCACGGTCGGTGGCCGCTAGAGGCCACTGTTTTCTGTTTTTGCCTTTTGTTTCATGTTCTGTACCCTTATTTTGACGTTCTGTTCTTGTGTCACGTGTCTCCTTTGTTTTCAC
>JBBPDB010043770.1:0-11260 GCA_037974465.1 Brachypetersius altus | reverse complement strand
TTCTAACCTGTGAGCACTGTGTACTCCTCATGCTCTCTCTCTCTCTCTCTCTCTCTCTCTCTCTCCTTAAGTTGTGAAGATGTTACTCACCGCTATTTAGCCTGCAGTGACTTCATTTGTGTGTCAAATTTCTGTGTCGGGCAGAACGAGACCAAATGATTAAAAAGCAAGTCTCTGCTCAAGTCCATGGCTATGGGAGTTAGTCTAAAAAGAAAAATAATCAGTAACCAGCCCTCAAGGTCAACTGCTGAACTGCAGTAAACACCACAGGTCTCTCCACAGCAAGTGGCACCCCATTTGTTAACCCACTTAATATGTGTGTTTTTTCCATGTTGTAGGAAACATATGTAGTACCCCAAAGGAAGGATCCAGCTCTGAGGGGCTCAAATCTTTTTAGCGCTAGCTTGTTGATGGAACACAATGAACAATTAAGCTTAGTTAGACTTTAAAATATTTGTTTAAACTTCAAGCGGCATCTCAACTGTTTCCCTTCATACAAAATGTTGGGTGGATAAGTGGGGGTTTCCAGTGCACCTGCTGTCATGTGATTTCAGAAAATACCAAGACAAACCCTATATAACCAGTTAACAGAAGAGAACTTTCATTATCTCTCCAGAATCAAGGAGGAACAGATTGCGAGCACTCCATTTGGACAAGATGGCAAGCAACACCCTCGGGCAGAAAGTGTGCGTCCTCAGGTTGTGCACTTTATTTTAAATATATGATAATGACTGAATTAATTTGTCTCGAGATAAGAGCTGTGAAATCTGCAGTAAGTCAGGCTGAACCAGTATTCTAGTAACTGGTGATGTGTTCAGAGTGAGTATAATTAGTGCTGAAGATCATTACTTTTCTTGGAGGGGCACATATAGAATTGATTAAGGAGGAGTTAATAGTCATTAAAGAGGCATTAATGGTTAAAATGTGCCTTGAGCTCAGAGAAGCTGCTGAATGTGTTGAGGTGAGAGAATACGTCCCACATGTTACTGCGCAAAAGAGGAAATCTAATGAAAATTAGTAGATTAACTAACAGACATAAGGTAAATGTAAACATTTATTTATAAAGTACGTTTTCTTGCAGCTTTCACTGTCCAGGGTGCTGTACAAATAACTACATCTAGCTGTACTTGAGGCAAGAAATGAAGATACAGTGATCTACTTCTACAGGATCAAATGCTCCAGAGAGGTCTAACAGAACTAGAACAGCACTTTCACCAGAGTCCAGAGAAATTGTTTGTCACCTTTAAGAGTTGTCTCAGTGCTATGGTGAGGTTTAAAACCTGTTTGGAAAAGTTCTAGAATTGTATTTGCTTAGAGAAATGGTAATACTTGAGTGAGGACAACCTTTTCCATTAATTTGGAAAGGAATGGCAATTTGGAAATAGAACGGTAATTATTGAGATTTTATGATTTTTGAAAAGAGGCTCGACTGCTGCATGTTTAAAACATGCAGAAAAAATGCCAGTATATAAACAAGAATTCATAATGCATTGAATAATGGTGCCAGTAGTATCAAAACTCTCTTTTAAAACATGAGTAGGGAGAGTATCACCAGGAGAAGTTAAAGAATTCATTGCTAAATCCAGCTTTTTCAAATACAATTCAAATGGGCTACAACCATTAGGAATGAACTTACTTCCAGAGGGGTCTGAAAATTAAGAGGAAAACTGCAACATATTGTTTTCTATTTTGCTACTTTATATGTGGATTGATGACTTTACACCAGGGCAGGCTGGTGAATGGAGTACAGGTTTTTTGGTAAAATATTAATGTAATATCTGAAAAATGTTTATCTCTAGCAATTTTCGACGTTTTTAAGAAGTTAAACTGATTCTTCAGTTAAACTGAAATTCAAAGGATTCTACTAGACAAACCTTCTTCCCTCTTGGACATTCACATCTAGGTGAGCGTGAAACGTCATTCAGCCAGTACTGTATTCTAGATTTAGTACATTTAAGTGGAGCAACAGCATCTAAAATTTTAGTAGATACAGTATTACTGTATCTACTAAAACCCAAATGATAAAAGCAGGTTCACAGGTGTGAACAGCACAAAATTCTTCCCCTGCATTTAAAGCATTGAAGCTGTAGGCAGCCAGGAACACAGCGCCCGGGGAGCAGTGTGTGGGGACAGCACCTTGCTCAGGTTACCCATAGCTTCCTGATTGCAGGGTGAAGGCCCTAGGCTACCAGCTGGTTTACAAAAATATGTAATAGATGTGGCGATACACACATAATACACACATAATTATAGAGCCTTGCCCAGCAAATTGCATTTTTAAGCTATTTGCTTGTTGGGTAGAGAACAGCTCTAACACACATTCAGAGGAATAATAAACGCACCTTCTGTGAAGGAACTAGCAGCACAATACGTGTGTCTGTTCTATTTGTATCACAGGTAAGTAATTTTTAATTTTAGATTAAATTTAAGACTTTAGGAGTGACAAATGTGATCTGTTGGCTGGCTTTGCAGCTGTATCACTTTCACTTCCATGATTTAATATGTCAGAGTGAGGGAAACATGTACATGATTTTATTCATGTGTGTTTGATTTTATTCTTGTTGAGTAGATGAACCAAGGACCTTCTGATCCACAGCAGAATCCTCAAAACCAGTCTGGGTTTTGTGCACCTGCTGAAGGAGCTGCAGCATTTATAGAAGGGGTTGATGGAAGAGATGGATGACTCGGATAAAGTTGAGGGAGAGAAGGTGAGATCACACAGGGAAGGCAGGCCCACAGTAAGGTTCACATATGATGTTCTGGGTCAGCCTCAGTGGAGAGCAAATGTGAACGCCCTGTTGCCCAACCAACACTTAGCTGTGCCTCAAAGTTTCCTCCTGATCTCCTATATCCTTTCATCACAGCCAGATTGCCACAATTGCTGCACTTCCATGCACTAAGACTCAGCATAATAACAAATGTCAGTAGAGATTTCTCTTAGGAGGGGAGAGTGCAAACGGCAGAGAAATAAGTAAGTTGAGGTGAACAGAACCCCCTAATTGTTTCATTAAGTGTGTCATTATTTGCTCACTAGGTTCAGTAATAAGTAATTTAATTACATTTTGAGTTTCTACGCTGCAGTTCCATCTGTGAACTGCTGGAGGGCGCATAGCGCTTGTTGGCAGTGGTCCCCCTGCCGCTCCTTAAAGGCCGGGCCGTGAACATAGTTTCTGATATTAAACCGGTCCGTGACCAAATAAAGATGGAGACCACTGGGGTGGAGAACAGCTCTGACACACATTCAGAGGAATAATTAAACAGCGTCTACCGAAATATTAGATTAAATGTAAGAATTTAGGAGTTACACATGGAATCTGTTCGGTGGTTTTGCAAGTATGTTACAGATAAGGTGCTAAAGCTAGCGGGTTTGTGTGATGGTAGAGTGGGTTACAGTGCTAACTAAATATATTTTATTTATAATTTAATTCTAACTCTACATTTCCTAATTTATTACCATATATGAAATCATAAAAATTAGTGTGACCTTCCAAATATTTAAACAGTAATTACATCTATGGCTTAATATCCCATTACATCTGTTTTAATTAATTAATTAATTTTTTAAAACATGGTCCTTGTTTTCTCTACCTAGACTTGGAATGTCTCCGGATCCCTCAGCAACTGGTGGATGTATCTGGTAAAAGAATGTCTGGGCTGCCTTCATCAGCCTTCTTCTCATACAAAGATACTCAGAAAGCACACATATAACATAAATTGATAGAATGGGACTAGTTATGAGAGTGGGTGTAGTGGAGACATGAGAAAGTGAAGATGAGACAGGATGGAGCCTGGACAGAACGTCTGACATAACTGTGTGAGTGGAAAGGCTGCAGACAAAGGACAGGGAGACAAGGACTGAGTAAGAGACAGTGTCCGAAACGAGAGTTGAACGAGGAACTGGGGCAGTCCAATATCAGATACCGATTTTAAAAAAATGATTTGCACTGTCCCTTATGGTCATTTATAAGCTGCCGTACTTAAGAATTTATCCTGCTCTAGTCAGTTATCCTCACTACTGAATAATCCATACTGCATACAAGTAATGCTCAAACTGGTTATAGCTGTGTATTCACGCTGACGCACGATGCGGCGTATAGTAATATTTCATGTCTGTGGTCAGTCCAAGGTTCGGGTGAAATTGGGGGTTTACAGCATTGGTCCTGTGGTTAAAATCCAGGACACTTCTAATAAAAAGAAGTTTCTGATGATCATATATATATACGGAGAGGAGGAAATATTGTAGATGAAGCACCACGATAGAAATATAAAAGGATGACGTAGCAGCAGAAGAACCAGGACAGAGGACTGACAGCATGCAGACACTGGCGCCGTCTAAGAAAATGTGCAGATAATTAATGAGACAGTTCAAACATACTTCTTGTCATGTGACTTTCATATGTGAGTAAATCCAGAAATAAACGAAATACATCTTATTTATAATATAATTCTAACTATATATGATATATAGTATAATTATTACCATATGCTAAATCATAAAAATGATTGTGACCTTCCAAATCTTTAAACAGTAGTGTAATGTTATCTATAGCTTAATCTCTCATTTTCGTGTTTTTATGTATTCAATTATTATTTTAATTATAATGGTCCTTGTTTTCTCTACACAGACTTTCAGTTTCTTACTTTGGAATGTCTTCGGATCCCTCAGGAGCTGGTGGATGTGTCTGGTAAAAGAATGTCTGGGCTGCCTTCCTCAGCCTTCTGCCCATACAAATATACTCAGAAAGCACACATATTTACAGTAATTGCCAGAATGTTAGCAGACTAGTTAGGAGAATGGGTGTAGTGGAGACATGAGAAAGTGAAGATGAGACAAGATGGAGGCTGGACAGACAGCCTGACATAACTGTGTGAGTGGAAGGGCTGGAGACAAATAATGATGGGACCAGGACAGGGAGACAGGGACTGAGTAAGAAACAGTGTCCGAAACGAGAGTTGAATGAGGAACTGGGGCAGTCCAAGATCAGATACCAGTTTCAAAAAATTGATTTGGACTGTCCTTATACTGCTCTAGACACTGATAATCTGCCCTAGTGAAGAATTTATCCTGCTCTATTCACTTATCCTCAGTCCCACTGAATAATTCATACTACATACAAGTAATGCTCAAACTGATTATAGCTGTGTATTCGCTCAACAGAACCAAGTAGACACCACCAATTCAATTGAGCTGATTTATTTTTAATGTGGTGTGTGTCGCAATATGGAGGCGACGTTGACGTATGATGCAGCTGGTCATGCAGCGTCTAGTAGTATTCTATATCTGTGATCAATCTAGTAATATTCTGTCTATTGTCAGTCTGACCTGGGATAAGATGAAGATAGGAGCAGGTGGCTTACAGCATATGTTCTTAAATTCCAGGACACTTCTAATCAAAATATGTTTCTGATGAGCACATATGGAGAGGAGGAAATATTGTAGATGAAGCACCTCGATAGAAATATAAAAGGACGACGTAGCAGACGAACAGGGACAGAGGACTGACAGCCTGCCGACACTGGCGCCGTCTTAGAAAATGTGCAGATCATTAATGAGACAATTCAAACATACTTCTCACATGACTTTCTTGTGTGAGTAAATCCAGAAAAAAATCAAATACATCTTATTTATAATATAATTCAAACTATGTATAAAATATATAGTATAATTCTTACCAGTTTTGGGTGTAACACGTTAGTAAGTAACGCCTTACTGTAATTAAATTACTTTTCCACTGAAAACATAGAGTAACTGATTACTGTTCATTTTTAGGTATTTCAATTACAGTTACTTATAATGTACTTGTGTTAAATTGTAAAATAATTAAACTCGCTGGATATCATTATTTAATCTTATTAATTCATCTTCTAAAGGTAAAAGTAAACTCTGCCGCTTTAGAATTGTTGTAGTGCAGGTGCACATGGTTTCGAGCCACTTTGCTGCAGAGTCCTAATCTAAAGCGGAAGATGCCGGACTCGGCTGAAGCGAGTGGCTGTTTTTCGATATGGAAATATTCCCATCACTTCACTTTTCTGAAACAAGCAAACAAGAATATTACAATAATATGCAAGATATGAGAAAACTATCGGCCGCTGTCAATAGCACGAGTATCCTACTGAAGCACACGGCAATATAGACCAACACTTCTATTTGTTAGTCAGATATGTTGCAGAATAATTTTTTTTTGTTATTCAGGAATTGTGTTTCTTACCTAAAGAAGGTTATATTTCTTACAAAAAATGATTATAGAAAGTTTTTTATAGAATGTAATAAAAATATTTCATGTTTGACATGTTTTTTTAAATTATTTATTATTTAAAATGTTTAATTTCTATTGTTTGTCCACTCAAGGTTTATAGGGATTTTAAGAATTTAAGTATTTAGTTAAATTACTTATTGAGTAATTAAGTTACTTTTCAGACACAGTAATTAGATAAGTATTTTAAATACAAAATTTACTAATTAGTAATTACTAAGTAATTAGTAATTCATTACTTTTTTAAAGTAACTTACCCAACACTGATTTCTGCCATATATGAAATCATGAAAAATGATTGTGACCCTCCAAATCTTTAAACAGTAATTTTGTTTATAGCTTAATATCCCATTTTCATCTGTTTTAATTTATTTAATTCTTTATTAGAATGGTCCTTTTTTTCTCTTTCTAGATTTGCAGTGTCTTGCTTTGGAATGTTTTCGAATTCCTTAACAGCTGGTTGAAGACTCAGGTAAAAGATGTTGAGAAAATGATGTTAGAGAGAGAGAATGCAATATTCAGCCAAATGGAGAAACAGAGAGCAGAGTTTGAAAGACAAAGACACGAAGATCAAACAAGGAGTGAACAAGAGGAAAAGAAAAATGCAGAAAGAGAAATAAATGAGAGGAGAGAATGTGATGAGAAGCACAGAAAAGAAAGAGAGGAACTAGAGTGTAAGATAGAGGAACTGAGGAAAAGCGTACAGAATGGGGAAAGTAGGATAGTAGAGGAAGAGAAAAGACGACTCGGTCTAGAGGAGAGAATGCAGCTTTTAGAAGAGAAACGCCTGAAGGAGCTTGAAGAGCTGGAGATCAGAGTCCAAGAGGAAGTGAAAGCTAAAGAGCAGCTCATGAATGACCATCAGGAGGAGATGGAGAGAACGAGGAAGCGCTCTGAACAAGAAGAAAAGAAACAGGCAGAAAGAGAAATAAATGAGAGAAGAGGATGTGATGAGAAGCACAGAAAAGAAAGAGAGGAACTAGAGTGTAAGATAGAGGAACTGAGGAAAAGCGTACAGAACGGGGAAAGTAGGATAGTAGAGGAAGAGAAAAGACGACTCGGTCAGGAGGAGAGAATGCAGCTTTTAGAAGAGAAACGCATGAAGGAGCTTGAAGATCTAAAGCATCAACAGAAGGAGCTGGAGATCAGAGTCCAAGAGGAAGTGAAAGCTAAAGAACAGCTCATGAATGACCATCAGGAGGAGATGGAGAGAATGAGGAAGCACGTTGAAGAGAACCGGCTGGAACAGAGGGAACATGTGAAGAAAAAGACGAACAAAATGGATAGAGCTGGCAGTTCAACTGAGACAGAAATAACACAAATAGCAGGTAGAATTCCTCCTTATTCTGCACTCACTCCTGATGAGATATTGCTGAAATGATGCCATTGTTTGAGACAAACACTGTTCAGCTTCTTGTAGAGGTCAAGCATGACTGTTAGCCAGAAGGCTGACCAATTTGGTTTCATCACCTTAAACACTAAACACTAAACAGTTTTTGTGGAGTCTGTTGGCCGGCCATCTTCACCAAAAGGTTTAGGTAAACCCCGCAGTATTTAGAGAGGAACATGTTTCTTGCATTCTGAACCTATAGGATAAAAGCTAGAAGTTTATAATGTTGCTCCTTTTTCTACAGGTTATAACTACTGGCTGTTGGCTGTTACAGCCGCATTACAGAAGTGTAGCTCATATAATTACACATACGTGAGTTTTTACTCATATAATTATGGTATCATACACTTATATTATTGTACGAGTAAAAACTACATCTGTAATTCACATACACTGCCTGCTGTAATCCTATAACAGTAAACACATTTGCTCTTGTGTTTACTGTTAAAGTGTAATTACACAGTTACAAATGCTAAGTACAAAGTCTATACAGACACACATCCATTCCACTGCCATGTCAGCACCTTCTAATAATTCTGGTGATCCTGTGAGGGTCTTGAACTCTGGGGTTAAAGGGAGGATAACAGATGATGCAGGGAAACAGATGGACTGCAGACTGTACCTGGATAACTACATTACACAGTGCACCTCTGTGATCCCAAAAGGTTTTAATAACGCCATGCATTAATACAGCATTCTTGACAAACAGTACAGAAAAGTTCAAAGTGTTATATCCTGCAGTATGTCAGTACATGAGGATTCGAGCAGGAGGGGTTGTGATGGATTCATTCCAAGTGTAAATAATTGCGGAAAAATAGCATCAGTAGCAAAGAGAGGAGCTGTCCTTAGTATCCTCTTGTAAGGACTGGTTCGGACGTAAGGGATCAACCAGGTGTTCCCAATCAGCTCTCTGATAATCACAGCTCCAGGTGGAGATCAGGATCACCTGAGTATTAGGTCCTGGGACTATATAAGGACACTGGACCACACTAACAGTGCGAAGTATTCTAGCCTGCTAGTTACCAAGCCTTTCTGTACCACTGGATTATCGTTCTGTCTGTCTTGCCCTTTTTGACCCTTTTTCTTGGACTTTGGATTACTCTTTTGCCTGCCGGACTTTATGTTTGTTTGTGCTGTACTCTTGGTGGATTTATATAAGTAAACCATCTATCGAATCTTCTGCGCCTGGGTTCTCTTTCTGAAACGTGACACCTCTGTAGACCCTTGTGGCACAATGTCCAGGCCACACCATGATGCAGCTACAGAGTACGCTTCAGAGAAAGGTTGTTGGGTCTGCACCAGTTGGTTAGACATTGCACCTCTTCTCTGTATTGGAAGTCCAGCATCCAGTTCACTGGGAGGCATTCAGGCCCAGCTGTCTCAGCGTCCCAGTCAGATGCTGAGGAATAATGGAGCTGAATGCTGAACTGAGTTTATGAACAGGGGGGTGAGGACCAGATGGAGGTGATGGCATCACCTGTTGACCGGTTGGGACGATATGCAAACAGCAGGGGATTAAACTGTGACGTTTATGTGCCTCAAGATCTGCATGGAGATGATGGTGGTGGCTTTATAGCACACAGGAATGATGGTGTTCCTCAAAGAGATTCTGAAGATGTCTTTAAGAACATTTGCCAGCTGTTGTGCCCAGAGTTTTCCTCGCGTCACTTCTAAATGTGTCCCAGTCTGTGTGCTCAAAACAGTCCTGAATAACAGAGAAGACTCCTGGAGGCCAGATTTTCATCCAGACTCAGTGCTTCTGGCGCGAGGTCTATATGCTGGGATCAGAGATGTTTTCTGAGTAACTGAGATGGGGAAGTGTGGTACGTGATGTTTGTAAAACCTTGCTGACCTCCTCACAAAGTCCACATTAATGGAATTTATGGAGAACATACTTGAGATGTGCATGGTTGGAATTTCTGGAAACAATAAGCAGTCTGTCTGGGTGAGAAGGTTGGGCCTCACTGATGGCTGCATAAAAATCAACAAGTGCATTGTGTGCTGTCATGTCTCGGCCAGTGGCCAGTAGAGGTCACTGTTTTTGTTATGAGGACTTTTGAAGGTATGTTAGTGTCTTGGGTCAGCTGTCTTGTGTTTAGTGAAAGTGATTGTGTTTTGTGATTGGTTTCTGTCGTGTATTTAGGTTCGGTTTATGTGGACCTTGTTTTCAGTCCACATTAGCGTCACTACATCGTTACTTTATCATCACTATTGCGTTACTTTATTCGTCACCATTTCATTGCGATTGCGTTCAGTTTCTTCATGTACCGGCCCTCGAGCCAGGTTTATTTTTGTGACAATAAAGAAACCACAGTCATGGATGCCTGCCTGCCGTGCTGTTTTCTTTGGGGACACGCAGGGCGCCGTGACACCCGTGACATTTGCATTAGTGTTGGGGCATATGCATTGTAACTATGGGCATGATAGTGACTACCAACAAACTCCATGTCCCTGTGTTTGCAAAATATCTGTTTGACGTTGTTTTTCTTCAAAATTCCATGAAAGAAAAGGGGCCAAGAAAAAGGTAAAGCACGGAGGATTGGTCCTGTCTTAGACTGCCTCAGGCTTCAACTTTTTTGTAACTTTTGTAACTGGCACCAGACTCTTTTGTAAATACCTCAGTTTCACATTGGGAAAGGCTTTGATACACACTGTCCTATTTGCTGCACTTATTAAATCAAAAACCTTTGTGCAATTTTGTTTTCTCAGTCCATAATCCTCTGCTGCCCCACCATGACATGAGTGATACAGACAGCATACAGGAAGAAGAAAAGGAAAAGGTGAGTTCTTTCTTACCCATTTAGCAAAATCCACAATAATTAGAACTAGAATTGGAATGTTTGTAGTACCACAGAAAAGTAGGCCAGATCGGGAAGATGGTGTACAATCAGGAAACAGGTTTATTCTGTTTATGCTGTGGACATGCGGACAGCAGGAGGGAGGCGAGTTCACATGACAAGGAACAATGTGTCTGCATCTCCATATCCTGTGTCTCTACATCTCTGCATATCAGCTGGACGTCACGTCTTGTGCTCGGGGAAGTGAGGCGAGGAGAAAAGTGCAAGTTCCTTTGGATGGAATTTTAATACAAAAAACACAGACTTTACACAAACCTGAACATAAATCGGGCACAAGGGCCTAACAAAGGCACTCTAAAACCCAAGACTCATTAGAAACAGGTCGCATGAATACAAAACAAACTCAAACAAGGACCAATCATAACCCACAATCACTTAATAGAATCACTTAACTAAACACAGGACAGCCCACCACAGACTCAAACATGGACCTAATTCAAAATCCCATAAATGAAAACCCAGCACTACACCAATACTACTCTAGCGGCCGCTCTGTGGACGTCACACTGGACAAAGTTTCTGACCATGAAGATTCTTTCAGCTGATTGGAGGAGATTTGTCACATGGTCTGCCTTACCTTGGCTACCCTAAGAAAGCAGAAGGAAACACTCTTGAATCAGAGTGATATTCTGACCTCACAGAGTTCCTGAAATACTCCATCCATCCATCCATCCATTATCTACCCCTTATTCCTGCATTCAGGGTCGGGGGGGGGGGGGGGCTGGAGCCTATCCCAGCTGCAATGGGCGAAGGCGGGG
>JBBPDB010043759.1:0-11261 GCA_037974465.1 Brachypetersius altus | reverse complement strand
AGGGGGCGGGCTTCAGACCTTCGGCAGAATTCAAATGAGCCATTTTAATCTCATTGTAATCTAGATTAATTCCAAGATTACAATGAGATTAATCTAGATTAAAAAAATTTATCAATGCCCACCTCTAAATATAAAAATACTAACCCAGAACTAGCTTACCTTACATCTAATTTCTAAAACATTAGCACCAACAACTTGCATGGAATACATTGACATTGACACACAATAGATGAGTTTGATGAGTTTAACTGCAAAGCAGGCAACGCTATCACAAAAATAAATGAAAAAAAACCAAACATACTATCTTACTTATTTCTAAAATTGGCTGTGTCTGACACAATGTGCTTCTTCTTCACATGTGCAATAAGGACTAAACTGAGCATGTACAAAGTGAAGTTCCTGATTGGAGAAACTGACTCTTCACAATCACTTCACAATTACATCCATAATGTCTTTTGAATTTCTAAATGTAAACATAAAGAGGACTAATCTGGAAACGAATCATTCCCAGACAGGTGCACCATGCAGGGTATCTCTAAGACTAATGATAAGGAAGGTAAAAGAGAAGCCAGCAGCCACTCAGAAAGAGTTGCAGACAACATGAATGCAACTGGTGCAGCAGTTACACAGAGAACATGAAGTAATGAACTTCACCTCTTTGGTAATAATTCATCTTAACATTGCTAATCCTAAGAACACCACATATACAGTGAAGTATGGTGGTGGGAGCATCATTATGTGCAACTTCTTCTCTGCAACCAGTACTAGATCATCATGCATCATTAAAGGAAACATGAATGGAATGATGTAGAGAATATTTTTATCTTATCAGCAAAGAAATTGAGAGAAGATGGACATTTCAACAAAGCAACATCCCTAAACATGCAGCTAAAATAATTCAGACTTGTAAGACCTCTATCTAAAACGCAGAGGGTGCTTCCATAGCTGCTGATCTGATCTGAATTTAAAAGTTAATAGAGTAACTTTGGGGAATTGAAGTCGGTTTGTCAAGTGAACTGGGTTAAAATTCAACAGTGCTGCACAAAGCTAATTAGTATTCACCGTAGATTTCTTAACCCAAGACTTAAATTTAATCCCAACCCTAATTCTGTCGATAATCCAGTTTCAGCAATTGAAGCATTTATAGATAATCTATAGAGGATTATCAAAATAAAAAAAACTGACTAAACTGAGATTTAACAACTAACATTTGTTATTCATTTGTGAAGTTTGAACACTTTCTCCAGTTTTGTTTTAATTTTTTTTAAAAAAATTTGTCATTAAATAGCAGAAACAAAAGTATATACTGACAGTATGTTTCATGTAAAGAACAATAATAAAAATAAAACAATAATAATGTTGTTCAAAGTGTAATCCATATTTTAAACAATGATCTGATTATAAGTGATCTGATGATGGTGGTAATGTAAGCAGTGCGATCAGGTTTGAATCAGAGATGATGGGTTAGTTCAGGTCAATTTTGGTTTGAGACTCAAAACTGCTGCGGGTCATCTTGGGTTGGACTAAGGCATTCAGATTCAAAGTTTCCAGACCAATTAAAGTTCTAGTATGTGTGTGTGTGTGTGTGTGTGTGTGTGTGTGTGTGTGTGTGTATGTGTGTGTGTGTGTTAAAAAATAGTTTGAAATGCTGCATGAAATTCACTTCTTGGATGTCTCTCTCTCTCTCTGCCTCACTGCCCTTTTCCCATGCGACCCATCTGTCATTCCTCTCCGCTCCACTCATTTAGAGATTTGGGGGTTGACCATCTCAGGCTAATTAAAATGCCTGACAACCGGTTCTGTCCCTTTTTGCCTCTCTCTCTCCCTCTTTCTCTCCACCCCCCCTCTCTCTCCTCCTCTCTCTCTCTCTCCCTCTCTCTCTCCCTTCCTCTCTCTCTCTGAAATACAGATGGCAGAGTGAGAAAGACACCTTTATCCCCCCCCCCACACACACACATTTTTAAAAATTAGCCTTGACCGGTGCTGCTAATGAGTGGCTTTGATACCGAAGTCCAGCTTTAAAGCACTGCCCACTGATCTTTGACCCTTTGGGCCATAGCTAAGCCTGACCTAACACTGCAATCTCAGCCAGGACTCTATTCACAGCAGAGTTCAGTCCTGACCCAGCAGACCCTGGGGGTCACAGGTGAGGGAGCAGTGCTGTAGGCTGGTGGGACTGTAGGGATGAACATCAGAGGGGACATGTTCTTTACCAAACGGTCTGGTGTAAATATGAACTGCTGGCTTGTCCTCTATCTTCTGACATTATTAATCAGGATATTATATTCTTTGAAATATTGTGAGTAGCTTTTATTAGTATCTGCCAATAACTACCCCAATAAAATGACTGAAATAACTGCTTCCCCCAGGAGAAAGTTAGTACACAGGATCCCTGCTGTATCTAAACTGTACTCCAATAGTACGGAAGTTCCTACACGCTTTGAGATTCCAGTGTATCCTAACAGAGCTCCCAAAACCGCGTCCATGAACCAGTCAAACCAGCTGAAAGTTTGTGGTCTTTTACTGTTTATATTCTTGTTTGAGTTCTTACATTTTTCTTTGCGCCTGTCTGTTGTCATGGCAACATTTTGATCAGAAAGCAGTGATGCCGGAAGTTCGGCTGCAGCCCCCTTTTAGCCCTGCCATCAAGCAGTAATTTTGTTTAGGATGGAAAAATATTTGGTCACCGTACGACACGGTTCCTTGTGCCAAAGAGAAGTGCATGAGCAGGTCAGGATATCAGTGATGACTACTGATAGGTGACCAGCTTATTTCACATGGAGCAGGTAAAACAAAAGATATTCTGAAAGACCATTGAAATTCTCCGCAATAGTTTAAAGCCTCCGTAATTATCCACCCCAGGGCATGAATGTATGATGAATTGCATGGCTATGGGTTGTTCCAAACTGTGCTTTAGCTACGGCTCTTGGTTCCCCACCTCCCGTGATTAAATCAAAGTTGCAGCACTTTCCTTGGGACATTATTCGGTTTTAGAGCTGTAGCAAGTCAGAATGAAATTTTGTTTATGTTCACATTGGCCGGGCGATGTCCACCTAATGAAAGAGGGAGAGAGTGATGAGAGGAAGATAAGCTCTCGCTGTTTGCTGTTCTTTTTTTGTTCTGATTCTGATTTTCTCTATTTTTTTTCATAGGCATGCTTTTGTTACCTCTTCTCATTTCCCGCAGTGAAAAAAGTCAATAATTCAGACGTATTCGCGTACCAGGTCAGGTCTGCAGTGTCAGTGCTGATCACTGTCAGGCTTCCTGACTCATCAAGAAATGTTCAAAAATCAGACGCAGGAACAGAAGCGTCCAAAAGTAGGTCAGTCCTCAGCGTTCTGGCCACAGCATTCCCAAAGATGCACATGACTTCTGCAGCCCACATACAAACCCCTGCACCCCTGCACTACAAGTTCGGCTCAAGTCCTAAAGCAAGGCAGAAAAAGTGATTGCTCTAATGGGCTTTTTGTATCTGTGTTCATTTTCGTTTATGATGGAAAACATCATAAAGAGCCTGATGAGCTACTCCAATCCGGTCAGAGCCAGTAAAGTGTGATTGCTCGGTGGGGATTACAAGACTAAGATGCATTTGTATGTGGCTAAGCTATAAAACGAAAAAAAGTTTGTACATAAAAACAGTAAGTTCAATTCTGAGGACAAAATGAGAACCAAGAGGGAGCAGCACTGCCAGTGCCCACATCCAAACAATGTCGAAATAAACATCGGGGGGTTCACAGTATTAATGTCAGCCAACAAATAAAACAGAAGGAGTGAAGTGGGTCTGCAGTTTGGTTCTTCAGGAGTGATGTAACTAAAGACGATTTCAATCAAAAATCTGTACTGATAGTGGAGACAACTGCTTATGTTACGACTGCATAGACACACAGAGATGAGGCGAATATAAAATATAAAGGCTACTGTGGTATACACCCAAATGCTGGGTATTAATACTATAGATAAATAACATACACTTAAGTGAATTACTTGCAACACACAGAGCGGTTAGGGGTCTTATTGCTGTAATTAAAGATGGAAGGACCACTTGTTATTGATGAGTTAAGGTCACTGATGTCAGAAGAGATTTTTGGAGATCATTTAAAGAAGTGTGATCCTCAGTGAGTGGTTTAAAGGTTTGGAGTTGTGATGCCTCCACCTAGGTTAGATGATTAAAAGACTGCTGATGCTGTTCAGTGAAGTGATCTCCACCAAGGCAATATGCTGGACTGGGAGAAGGAGGATTAAGAGAACAGTTTATGATGCAGTTATTGAGTTTAGAATGAACAAAACTCAGTGAAAGCACTTAAAGGAAATGAGCAGCTCAAGCTAATTGACCAGATCTCACTGCTTTTCTGCTGGATGTGAAATCCAGGGAGTGGATGTTGACGAGGCTCTGATGGAAGGTAACTCTTACAATGAGCAAAATGAGAGAGAAGAAAAGAAAGGTCTGGAAGAAAGAGAGAGCTGCAGAGGTGGAGATGTGCTCTGGACTGAACCAAACAAGAAGAATACTGCTATAGTATAAACCATTAAAATATGAAACTACATACAGATACATATAACCACTCTGGCACCTACATATACATATGAATACCTGTACACAAACACACACACACACACACACATACACACACACAAACCTTCCATACTACTATACCTGTAAGGCATGATGTCACTCAAAAACATCTCACCAATCCTTTGCTCGCTGAGGGGCAATGGGGCCCCAAATCTTTTCAAAGGAAGTATAATGTCACAAAAATCACGCCAAAAATTTCCCTCTAGCATGAAGTTACTGTTGAACGTTTATATCAAGATTCATTTTTAGGAAAATGTACAATATTCTAAGATCCTGGACACGCGTTGCCACTACATTTTGCCATGGCCCATTTCATTCACGCCACTTTTGGAAAGATTTCATACCCCAAGATAAAAGCGAGTCGACAGTACAGGGACCTGCTGCAGGTAATTTCAGGGTCAACTCAAAAGGAAACCGTTTCTTTTATGAATTGAGGAACCCACATTATAACAGCCAGATGAGATAACAGCCAGATAGTCACAGTAGCCCTTCAGCCAGCAATTAACAGAGTAAACTAAATCTTTTGTTAAGCATTTAAAGCCATCTCAGTGATTCTCTATCCAGAAATCTGTGCCCCTCAATGGGGGACTGAAATGCAGGTCATGTTTCAGGCAGAGGGGATGCTGGGTATTGGATTGTGAATCGAATGTTCCTGAATTACTGAAGCTGTGCTGCATCTTCTTCACATTAATAGAAATCTTGTTGAATAAACACCATTAGCACCTCAATGCAAGGCTCCAGTAAACCTTGTCAGTTTTGATGCAACTCCATTTTGTCTCCAGACCAAGCAGGTCTTCAAGCTGACAGCTCGGTTTCCTTCCGTTCTTTTCTGTAGATCAGTGATTCCTATGATGAGCCCTGCCATTAACAATTTTTTTTCCATTGCAAATAAAACGACTCGGACCTGAGCTGCTCGACAGCAGGGCCGAAAGCGGGCCGTAGCCAAGCTGACTGTATCACTGATTTCTGCTTGGTCGACATGTCATGACAGCAGACAGACATGGAAAGAGGCCTTTGTTATTTCTTTACTGTCCATGCAAAAAACAACAATGGAGATATCACACTTTGAATGCTAAGATGTACTAGAACATGTGTTAGCTGGGTCACATGGATGAAGAATGCACCGAAAAAAATAAAAACTCAAACAAAACTATAAATAATGAAAGACCACAATAATAACAGAAGCAGCTC
Organism: Brachypetersius altus; assembly: GCA_037974465.1. NCBI lineage: Eukaryota > Metazoa > Chordata > Actinopteri > Characiformes > Alestidae > Brachypetersius > Brachypetersius altus. The sequence goes on along the minus strand of JBBPDB010043759.1, from coordinate 5,497 downwards.
TGACAGAAAAACTTTGTGCCGGTTCGAATCCATGGACGTGGATTTGGGACGATCGTTTGTGGAGAGAATTGAGTCAGAAAGACACCAGACCGAGATACACTGAAACATCAAAACCTGGCACAACTTCACAGTACGGTTTAGGTACACCATGGTTCCTGTAGAACTAGGGAAAAGTGCCATATAGTAGTTTGTTGGTCAGATGCTGATGTTTCTTTCTGCAGCCTATCTTCCATGCCGGACCCCTGACGTTCTGCCTCTTCGGGTCTCATTGCGTGATCTTCAACATGAGGCACAACAGTTTTATGGATCTGTGAATTTTGCCAGTTTTTCATAAATCAGTTTTGCTTCTGCGCTGGGTAAACTGCTATCTTGCACATGTTCTCTTAATGTTAAGTCAGTGGTCTCAGGAGCTCTGCGTACACCCTCTTAGCATTATGACATCATCGTCCGCTGATTAAGTCAGATTTTTTACTGCTTACTAACATTTTCAAAGGCCTCCAGCAGCCAGGAATTCCACACCAGTGGGCACATGAAGCCGTATAGGTGGGGTTCTTTCTTTCTCAAGCACATGTTTTAACAAAGCAGTGATGTTTAAATGACAGAGCATCAGAATAGAGGCAAGCTGATCTTCAAATAAGGCAAAAAGCTACAATAAACACAAGCCAAGAATTACTCCTGAAGTGAATTAAATCTACTAAACAGCAAATCCTGACCTTCTTCCACTGACCACTGGGTCTAAATGCAAGGTTTGCAGTACAACATTCCACTGCAATGCAGTAAAAATGAGTTCTAAGGATTGGAAGACATGTGCAATGTCCTTATTGGTGTCTCTGGGGTATAAGGAATTACTCACTGACATGAATGAGAGATCCTCAAGGGTGCCATAAGCCAATATTCAATATTAGCTGATGTCACAATGAAGTCTAGGCAGCTTTTACTGTCTAATGAATCATCTCTGACATTTACCACAAGCAGCTATTCATACCCTGGAGAGCTGTTGTGAATATTGGGACTTTTCCATCTACTTGATTGAACTGAATCAGCTGAGCTCGAAAGTGAAGCGTTCACGTCGTAACGATGGCACCCACCATCCAAAGCAGAGAAGATGCGTCCTTGAAGAAATCTGGATTGGCTGGTCAGATCTTTATCCAGTGCCACTTAATGAAGTCCAAACAACACTTTAAAAACAGCAACTCAAAGCCTCAACTAAATATTGAAATGTTGTTTATTCAGAGGTTTGACTTTTGTTGAATTAAATATCAGAGCTGACTAATCGATCCAACTTAGAACACCAGTCGGTGCCCCAAAATGGTTCTAGAGTTTAAAGATAAAGGCACAATAAGTGCCCAGTGAACAGTGGTATTTTAAGCTAATAGTCTCGAGATACGTTTCGAGTTTACAGCAGACACTCTTACTCCCATTCGGCTTACTCAGTCAGTGCTCTACTTACGGACTACGTGGGCGAACTGGTTTGGTTGCTCGTGGTGGAGGAATTTGCAGTAACGTGGCGTGTTAGGGAGGGAGTTTTCCTGTTTCTGTGGCCTAGTTGAATTGAGTCGAATTGGTCAAGCAACCGCAGCATTCGCTTCCCTAAAGTGGTGCTTGTGGAAGCAGACCAACATTTCCACCCCGACAAAAGTTCGCCTATTCCGGACGCTAATCCTGCCGATTCTACTATATGGATCCGAAACGTGTACGGTGCTAAAGACGAACCTCAACAAACTCGAAGTTTTCCAAATGCGATGCTTGCGCCAGATTCTACGAGTATCACTTCGAGATCACATACGAAACGAGGACATCCGGCGCAGATGTCAACAACAACTACCGATTGAGGAAAAAATCCAAAAACGGCAGCTGCGATGGTTTGGCCGTGTCTGCAGAATGAGTGGGCTACCACAAAAACTCCTCTGGCGTGACCAACCCACCCAATGGAAAATCCAACGAACGCCGCCAAAGAAAACGTGGCTCAAACAGGTCGAGGACGACATCAGAAATCGCAGATTTAATATCGACGAGGCCAGAACAACCGCCAACGATCATCTTGCATGGAAACGCATCGTAAATGAGATTCGACAACCATTGGCACCCACAGCAGCATACGGGCTTAGGAGACGATCCAGACCAAACGCCAGCTAGGGACCAAAGAAAGAAAGAGGACCCTAGGCCTAGTATCACGACACACACTAAGGTTGACACTAAAATACCCCACACTATAAAGCAAGGGAATAGAAAGAGGAGAGCAGAGACGCAGAGTACTAAAGCGCAACCACATATTCGACCAGGCATGCACACAGGGTAGGGAAAAAGGGAAAACTTAATAGTCTTGGGCCTCTGCACTCTCACCCAGAGGCCCCACTCAACCAAAATAAGAAAGAAAAGAACAAAACTTCCCAACAATTAACCCTCGGGCAATGCCTGTGTTCTCCTCAATCTGGGTTTGACTCTAAGACTTTGTCGTCTCCATCTCCCAACCTGCTGGCGATACAGTTCCGTGGGGGCTCCCAATTGCGATTCACCCCCAATATGGCCCCTCTGGCTTCATCTCCGCATTTCACCGACCCTGCAGCAACAAGCCAACACACAATCAGATCTTCCTTTTACCTCTCGGCCACTGGCTAAATACACACACGCTCCCAATGGCTTAGCCACTTCCCTTTATGGCTGGGTAGCGCAGGGGTCTGGCTGGCCTCCATTCTCTACTTTGGTCTGGCTGCAGCTCGTCCAGCCTCGTCCCACTCTCTCCGGCCTCCTGTGTTGCCCGACCGGCCTCTGCGTTCTCTCCAATGGCCACAAAGTGGTACCTGCAACAAATGGAAAATAAGAGGAAAGAAAAAAAACAAGAAAAAAAAGCAAGAAAAATAACCCCAAACAAGCCTAGACACGACATGGCAACGGTGTATGGTCTTAACTGGGCCCTCCTGTCCTTCCTGCCTGATCTGGAACACCGGGGTTGCAGGATCCTGCTGCTTCACAACCACCCACAGGCTGGGCTGCCGAAACGGGGCCACCTTACCCCCTGCCCGCTGGCGGAAGTTCCGCAACAGGACCTCCCCTGGCGCCAACACCCAAGCACGCCGGCCGGAATCCTGGTAGCGCTCGCCCCCCTCTTGACGCCGCTGTCTGCCCTGCGCCACCGCCTCACTAGCTCGCCACAAGCATTGTTGATGCTGCTGAATCCATCCCCCCTCCAGTGCTCCAGCCCCTGCATTACTCACTGGTCCACTGGCAGGCAGAGTTGCCTTCCAAATAGTACCCAGAATGGGGACAAGCCAGTACTGCTGTGGGGGGTACAATTATATACCGGAACCAACTCCAGTAGATGCTCTGAGTCTCTCCAGCTGTTCTGCTCCACTGCTGGCCACTTGTTCAACAGTCTCAACACAGTCTGATTCCATCTTTCACAGGCCCCATTCCCCTGAGGCCGGTATGGGAATGTTCGAACCTTGTACCTGTATGTCTCACACGGTTCTTGCAGGACTTGGGACTCGAACGCCAGACCCTGGTCCGACAGCAGCTGCTCTGGACACCCATATCTCCGCATGATTTCCTATCAGATTTCTTGGGCTGCGGTCTCCGCCGCCTGGTCTCTGTTGGGCGATGTGAATGCAAAGCTTGTGAATAGATCTACAGCAGTCAGTAAATAAGGGCAAGGCTCCCCCGGCTGGCCCAATGACAAAAAGTCAACAGCGAGAATCTCCCAGGGGCAAGAGGTAGGTATAGCCCCCAGGGGCAATGACTCACCCTTTCCGGGACAACCCACCAGACACCTGCCACAGTCCTTCTGCCACCGCTCCACATCATGCCTCAATCTGGGCCAGCAAACCCGCTCTTTTAGGGCTCCCGTCATCCGTCGCCCCCGTGCAAGCAGATTGGTCGCCCCTGTTCATCCCACTGGGGTCCCCCCAGCCTTTCTTGTCTTTGCCCCCGACACCGCAATGGAGGGGGGAAATATGGTTTCGGTGGGCCACCCTCTCTCTTCAGGGGATGAGCGGAGCTTAGCCATCAGCAGTTCACGCAGCTCTTGGATCTGTTTGCTGATTTCTTGGCGAATCCCCTCCCAGAGGGAGCACATAAGTGTCTCCAAATCCCCCGAGGCTGTGGGGCTGGGATCCGGGCCCTTCGCTGGTAGGGGTGCCATCATATGCCGCACCTCTGGCCCTTCTGGCCTGCTGGAGGCGCTATTTTCTTGCTCTACTTCTCTGGCCTCCATGCAGGCCACCTTAAACGTCAGCTGCCCGGTCCGCTGCAGTAGCCACAACAGCTCCTTTTTAATAGGGCCACTCTTTTGCCCCCCTCACACACTGGCTCCGGAGGGTGAGGTCCGCTGAAGTCTGGCTGCAGCTCGTCCGGCCTCGTCCTACCAGCCACAACCAGGTACCTACAACACAGAAAAGCCAAACAGAGACACCTCGCCCTCGTGGCTGTCGCTCCCACAGTCCGTGCTGTTCCCCCCTCTGGACAGACCACCACGCCATAGTCCACTCTATTCGGGTTCCACCAACGTTAGTCCTTGCAGTGACCTGGCAGTCCACGCTTTAGTCCAAAAAGTCGCCCTTCACGGACGAGTTCGCCCCATGCTCTCTCCCCTCTAGGCACACAGCAGCCATCTTTTTATCCCACCCCAATGCCATTGGCTTCTCAGCCAATGAATCTCCAGGAGGGGCAGTAACCCAAAAGAAACGCTCCATCATGGCACTGCCAGAGCAAAAGCATATTTAAGGCATAAACATACTGCCCTTAAGAAAATAGAAAACCATATAATTTACATGCATATATTCACACTCCAAGCTAGATAAGCTTGAACGCTTACTGGATTTAAGAATATCAGGGGCATGTACGACAAAGGACGCTGAACTCTCCTTTGACTTGGTTAAATGGCGTCAACCAGTACTATGCTAGATAAGACAAAGATAATCTGAGACTAAAGTTGTTCGCAAAAGGACCAAGGTCTGTGTTCGGGGTGCATTCAACAGCACAAATCACATTTCGAATTCCAGAGAAATAAACTATTCAACACAAACCGTGATCAGGTTTTCCAAGCGGTTTGTGGCCATGGCAATTTAAGCAGAGTCTCAATCCTGCTCCGACGAGAATGTTCTTGCTTTAGCGTGAACCCACTACATAGCATTACACAACGGTGTGCCTGGAGAATCCATGGGATATTGATGCCTTTTAATTCAGGACAATGCTCCATCACATTAAAGTACTTCAGTGCATGGCTAGCCAGTAAAGGCCTACAAAATGAAATGGCCCACTTCCCAAATCCTATTGTGTGGGCCCTTCTCAAGTGGGCGATTTACAGGTGTGGAACACAGTACACATCCCTGAACAGTAACTGGGAGGTTCTAGTTACTGCAGCACCAAAACTGAGTCCATAAATGGAGCTTGTTAAATATTAAATTAAGATGCATACAACAGTTTTTGAAACAAGACATCTTTATTCCAGAAGGCATCACAAGCAGCTCAGGGTTGTGCAGTAAAAATGACTTCTCCACTA
>JBBPDB010043748.1:0-11261 GCA_037974465.1 Brachypetersius altus | reverse complement strand
GAATACACGGTACGACAGAGAAGCTAAAACTCAGTGCACTGAAAGTAACCGGATACTGCACTGAAATCGGCCAGAAAACGCAGTGCAGAACGATGCACACTATGCACTAAACGGGCACCGTTTTGACCATGTAGCGGAGGGGGCGTGTGTTTTCGAGTTGAATAATAGTGGCCAACAGTGAAATACAAGCCCAAGCGGAGGCAGCTGGTTCGTAAAGCCGGCAGATGGAGAATCGCGAGCAAATGCTAGTCTGTCACTTCCGCTAAGTGCAAAACGTTAGTGTTCCGTTTCGAACAGCACTGACCCACAGCAGTGCACACTACAGAAGGCAGTGGGCAGTGCTCACTACACACTAAATCTCAGTGCACTGACGGTAGTGCGCGATTTCAGACACACCCTGGGAGTGAATGGAGCAGTGGGCGGAGCAGTGGGCGGGCCAGGATGCTGGACTGCTGCATGATGATTGGAGGAGCTGTCTAAAGTGCGGAACTTATTTTTGATTGACAGCAAGTTTTAAGTACACACCAGCACTACAGAGATTGGAGTTCAGTCCCATGCAGATTTGTAGTGGAAGAAATTGCTGCACTCTGTGTTGTTTGCTGGTGATATAAACTATTTTTGTTTGTACAAATCATTCTTTACATAAAAAAACCAAACCATTTTATTCTTGACTTTGCTCCTTTTTTCAGCATTGTACAGTTATTTCATTCATATAATTAAAGTAGCTTGTGGAAGGGGAAAGTAGCGCTAGTAAGCTGTGCATAAAGGCAGACGGTGCTAATATTGTTGACCTGCTTTTGGTAAAACCATTTAGTGTCTTCCTTACGAGGAGAGACTCAGAATTAAACAGCATGGCAGACCAATGCCCATGATTAATTTGGTGCAAAAATCAGGAAAAAATAACAGGTATTTTCAGCTCTCCTTGTATGACAAGGTGAACTGGCTGACTGAAAGTGCTGTGACAAAGAAAATGTACTGTTGGCATCTTGATGAAACCTTCTCAGACTTTCAGTACAAAAAACATAATGAATTTTATGATGAAGGCCCAATATGAGCTTCGTCTAGCAGCCGCCACTGATTTATAATGTGCATACAGATTTGATGTTTGTTTTTTTTTCATATGTACCTGTCATATTACTGATCTCGCCTTCGGCACATGGTATACAGTCAAAACAGCAAATAGGCTTTCCTTTCTGGGCAGCCTTCCTGGTACCTGGAGGGCAGCCCTCACTGCACACAGACACTGGCACCTATAATCAGATAAAATATTTACTTTCCCTAAAAATGGTAAACTATACTTTTATTAAGATCAAAGTGAAGCTTGTACTCACTAGATTGCTATTTTGTGACCACACAATAGAGGCCATGTTAAGTGCTAATTTATTGTGCGCAGGAAGAGATGAGTCATAGTATCCAACAGTGACAAATTCATGCTGATGCTCTTTACTTGTCTGCCAGTTTATGATATCATATTTGGCAACAGGATCACCATTTTTATCAAAAAATACTTCTTCACCCTCCTTGGTTTTAAAGCGCACCCTTTTAAGATGTTGTAGAAACTGACAACATAGAACAAACTTCCATGTAAAAAACTTTTCTGAAATAGTACTGCATACATGTGCCAGAATTCAAGATTAGCACTTTACAGACTAAAAAAACATCTCTGCGCAACATATATGCATTAATATCTCTTTCTAAAAAGAGTCTTTCAAAAAACTGCACAGCAACTTTTTTTTTTGTGTGCCCAAGGTTGTGTGACTTAAGTGCAAATCTATGCTTAGTGTGAAACTTACTGTGTAAGGATCAGGCTGCTTCTTTGTAGGACAAGTCTTCATGCAGCCAAGAACATCATGTAGGGTGTGGGCAACAGCATATACTGCTTTATACACATTACTGAAAATTGGCATCAGGGACATGTCTGTAAATGTGTTTTCTACATCAGACATTTTCTCATTTCCTGTGCACACTGGTGAGTCCCCTGAGTTGTTCTGGGTGTATTTACACTGAAACAGAGCCTCCCAGAATGTTGTAAAAATGGCACTTCCTGCAGTTTGCAGTGGATGTATATCCAGAATGAAATCCTTCAGACCTTTCACTGTGGTTTTAGGTATTGCTAGCCCTATGGCTCCTTGCAGTACATTGTACATATCCAGTTTGGCCAGTTCTGGATCAAAGATCCACGCTTCAGTTCCCACCCACTGGTATCCAGTGACATTATGTTTATAAAACAAATCCACCAAAATCTCCAAATCCCAGGTGTCAACAAATCCTACTATTACTCGAGATGTTGAGCTTTTGATCTGCTGAATTATTCTGAGCACTTTTTCTTGGGAGTAGGTATTTAAATACGGAAGAGAATATTCTAGGCATATGCCCAGTTGTTCTGCAGCTTCAGTAAATGCAGCCATCCCATTGTTACCATAGTCATCATCTCTCCTTATTGCACCCACCCAGGTCCAGTTAAAGTATCTGACCATTTCTGCCAGGGCTCTGCTCTGGTAGTAATCACTGGGAATAGTGCGCAGAAATGAGGGATATTTCCTTTTGTTGCTGAGACATTCACAGGTGGAATAGTGACTGATCTAAAAAAAATGATCAGGCATTGTTATTTATCTTAATGCTACAGTGTACTACAAATGAAAGAGACACATAAAATTGCATGCATTCTTACTATGGGAATACCGAAAGGACCAATACTGTTTGCAATAGCCATCGATACTGATGAATATGTCTCTCCTACTATGGCTTGCACCTGTGATGGTTTTGTACAGGGCTCATTCAAGTCTGAGTTCTCATTTCCATTAACAAGTGCCATGGCCATTCTAACGCCCATTGCTGTTGAACTGCAGGTGTCGTAGATCTTGTAGCCCAGTGAGACACCAGGCAGTAAAGAGGAACTGTTGTTGATTTCCTCTATTGCAAAAATTAATGACTGTGAAAACTGGAAGGCTCTGAAATCAAGACTGTTAAAAAAACATTCAGAGAATCATACAATGGTATTTCTGTAGGATTACAAACTTGTCCCTGTCATGTCATGTAGTTGTAGATTGTGTAAAAATATTTAACAAAATACAAATGTATTTCATATCAATAATGCTGATTTTACCATACTTCTTACCTCATGCACTTCACTGGAGGTGGCTCTATGAAATAGGACAAGTCTGTGATCTCACATCTGCTATGGAACGGAAATATTCCTCCAACTATAATATCTCCATCCTTTGATAGATGTGGGTATACAGGTTCTACTCGTAGCCTACAAGAAGTCCCATTAGTTCTGGAAAAATTGATGATGGCCATTACCACATGCAAGAGAGTAAAGACCCCCATCCACATTTGACTGATATATAAGTTTTAAGTGTGTGATATATGATAAGCCAAGTCTGTTGCTTCCGTTGAATGACAGAATGACTCTGTGGTATTTATACATTGCAGAGAGACAAATCCTCTATGGAAAAATTACACTGTTGGGATACAGTCAGGGGAGGTGTTGACTTTCCAATATTATCAGGACTAATCTGTAAAATGCATGAAGAATTGTTTTGTGCAGCTATTTTTTTTTTGTTTAAGAAATATTTTAATTTGAAATGTTTGTATTAAAGCAGCCTGTTGAAATAGGGCCCATTGATGAAGGAAGCAGTTTTGTTTTGGGTTTTTAGGGGAACCATAGGTGTCATGAAATAAGACATAAATTTAGGTTCTTCATCACTATATGAAATTACACTGTACATTATTTTTATAGGTGCAGCTGTACACTACCCCATGCCCTCCAAAATGATTTGCAATCTGTATTGTGGGTTTGAAAATAATGTTGCAGTTTGATTTTATCCATCCACCTATCCATTTTCTACCCCTTTGTCCCGCACAGAAAGCGCTAGTCCCTGCGCCACATGCCGACTCAGTTTGATTTCATAATTAAAATATTATACAGTTTTCCTTCAGAAAGTTTTCCTTCAGAAAACTTCAACTGTGAGTTAAACAACTACTTAGTTAAGTCTTTTTGGGACTACATGATTATGTATGTCTAATTGGCAGAGATTTTTAGTAGTAGCATTTGAAATATCAGCAAATACAGAAAGGTTGCCGGTTCATTAATATGGCACCATATTCTATAATAATTCAAGCTTTCTGTGAACAAATATTGGAGATGAGTTTGGTGTTAAAGGAATCAGTGTCAAGCAGAAAGTGTCAAAGCTGTACGGTTATAAGGTAATGAGGGCTGTTTTTGAAAAACACAGCAACAGGAATCTTGGCCTTTTATATTTAATATATTTTAGATCAAATATTTAACTGTCACATGCTCCATGTGACGCACAAGGGTCATGTGACGCACAAGGTTCATCGGAAATGAGCGCATCACACAGTATATAAACAGGAAAAGGGTTGTTTCATATCGCTCGTTCATTGAGTCATTGCCGCTCGCCCTGCTGTTTCAACTCCTGGTTCACATGTGAACTCACTGTTCTGTGTGCATGAATGTGAATGTTGGTTCTGGTAGGAATCCTAACTTGTTAGTTTACTGATCAACATGCGTGATTTAACCAAATCTCTCACTTCTTTCCGCGCTTGGGTTCATCCATCACGCTGCACGGGCAAACTCCTGCTCTAGTAAGATTGGTCTACTCTCAGTTTGTGACAGAATGAACGAGCCAGCTGTAGTGAGCCCAGCAGAATGGTGTGTGATGGTGGTGATGGTTAATCTTAAGAGATCTTAAGGAGGTCTTCAGTAAGAGTACCCTATGACCTGAAGATCAACCTGCAGGCGGGGACTACCCTGCTCCCATTTTTATTCTCTGCCAAAGGAGGAACAACAAGCCATGGAAGAATATGTGTCCGAAGGCCTTAGGCAAGAAACTGTTCGCCCCTCGTCATCTCCCGTGGCTGCCCTGGACACCCTCTCTGGTCCTTACATCTTTACTAAACTGGACTTAAGGAAGAGAGGGTGATGAGTGGAATACGGCCTTCATCACTCCGACCGGTCACTATGAAACGCTGGTAATGCCCTTTGGCTTGTGTAATAGTCCAGCTGCATTCCAACTGTTCATCAACAATATTCTCCATGACATGTTGAGTTGTTGGGTCTTCACCTTATTTTAATGATCTCCTCATCTACTCAAAGACCCTGGAAGAGCATACCCAACATGTCCGAGCAGTGTTAAAGCAGTTGCTGATTGTACTGTAAGTTGGAGAAATGCGCAGTTCCACCACCACATTTCTGGGGTTTGTAATCCAGAAGCTGGATGCTGTGCGAAATTGGCCTCTACCCGATTCGCTTAAACAGCTCCAGAGATTTCCCGGAGTTTGCAAACTTCTACAGACGTTTTATCTGGGACTTCAGTTCAGTCACAGCACCTCTCACTGCTCTCACCAAGCCATCAAGATCCCCTTTTAATCTCACTTCCGAAGCCATTCAAGCCTTTCATTGACTCTGCACCTCGTTCACCTCTGCACCTATTTTTCTTCACCCGGACTACACCAAGACATTCGTTGCATAAGCGGACGCCTCCTATGTGGGTGTAGGAGCCATTCTCTCCCAATGTGGTCCAGACCAGAAAATTCATCCTTGTTGTTTCTTCTCTGTGAAATTTTAATCCCACTCAACAGCGTTACGGGGTAGGGGGCCATGAACTGTTGGCCATCGAGTGGGCTGTGGAAGAATGGCGTCACTGGCTACAGGGCGGCAGTGACCTGTTCATTGTCTGCACTGACAACCAAAATTTAATTGCCATCCAGCAGGCGAAACAACTGAACCCTCACCAGGTGCGGTGGGCCCTGTTCTTTGAGCAGTTTAGGTTTACCATCTCCTATTGTCAGGGGACAAAAAAGGCTGATGCCCTCTCCTGTCAACATCAAGTGGAGAGACCCCCAGAAGGATCCCACACCTATCCTGCCAGCTGAGATAGTTGCTTCGCCCATCCAGTGGGAGTTGGAAGATCGAGTCTGCCAGGGGCAGACCTTGGAGCCCCTCCGGCAGAGACCCAACCTGGACGTCTCTTTGTACCAACTCCTCTTCGCTCTCACGCCATCCTATGGGCCCATTCACCAGCCTTTCATGTGCACCCAGGTGAAGACCACCAGTCAACCTAGCATGGGTGATCTCCAGCCTCTCCCTGTGCCCAGCACCTGTGGTTGCACATTGCACTGGATTTCGTCACTGGACTGCTGAAGAGCGAAGGAAAAAACACCATCCTCACCATCGTGGATCGGTTCTCCAAGGCCGTGCCCCTGGTGGCTCTCAGCGGGATCCCCACTGCCAAAACCAGGGAAATCATCTCGGACAGAGGGCCTCTGATCACAGCCAAGTTTTGGAGAGCCTTCTGCTGTCTAATTGAATTTACCTGCAGCTTCTCCTCATGTGGTCAGATTGTCAGCATTCCTGGGTCCGTTACCTCACTTGGGCTGAGCTGTCTAACAACCTGCTCCCCTCGTCTGCTACTGGCCTCAGCCCTTTAGAGGTATGCTATGCTTTCCAGCCTTGTTTGATCATCGAGAAATGGAGGTTGATGAACCATCAGCCCAGCAGTTGGTCCGCTCACTATGTTCATCAACTTCACCACTGACACCCCCGGGACTGTTGGTCACACGGTTTGGCTATCCACTTATCATTTGCACCTGCGCCTGGAGTCCAAGAAGCAGTTCCCTCATTTTATTGAACCCTACCGGACCCTACCAGATTAATCCTGTAACTTTCTGGCCTCAGCTGCCTGCCTCTCTCTGAGTCCATCCTGTGTTTCACTCTTCACACCTAAAGCCCTTCATCACCTCATCTCTAGTTCCAGCTGCTCCAGACCCTCCTCCGCCTTGCATCATTGACGGTGGTCCTGTTTATACCGTCCGTCAGATCCTTGACTTGAGACGTCATGGTCGTGGCACCCAGTACTTAGTTGATCGATAGGAAGAACGATCTTTGGGTCCCGGGTGGTTCATCTTGGATCCCAGCCTCATTCAGGACTACCGTCGCAGGGTATCCTGGGCTGTCTGGGCATGGTCCTGGAGGGGGAGGTTCTATCACATGCACCAGTCATCATCTCTTACCCTGTCATTTCAGCTCCTGGTTCACGTGAGTACTCACTGTTCTGTGTATATGAATGTGAATGTTGGTTCCGGTGGGAATCCCAACCCATTTGTCAAGCGTTTACTGATCAACATGCATGATTCAACCAACTCCTTCTCTTTTTTCCGCACTTGGGTTCATCCATCACGCTACACGGGCTCCTGCTCTATTAAGTCAATCATTGTGTTCATTGTGGATCATTGTGTTTATTTGCACATAATCTGATAACTGCCTTCTTTGGCTCTGGGTCACCCCAGACATGGCCTGTGATATTATAGCTGCATGGGTGGTTCTCCATAACATTGCTGTAATGAGACGAGAACACTGCCCTACAACACCAGAGACAGACCCCAATAGCAACTCTGATCCCGATGGCAATCCTGTTTAAATATGGACGAGGATATTCTAGATAGATTACTGTCACGGTTTGGTCAGTGGCCGTTAGGGCCACTGCTTTTCTGTTGGGTCTTTGGGGCTTTTATTTTGGAGTTTTGTTCATGTCTGTGTTTTGGTTCACGTTTTCACCTGTCCTGAGTTCTGTTAAAGTAATTACATTTTCTGATTGGTTTCTGTTCCAGGCACGTTGTGTATTTATGTTCTGCTTTGTGTAGTGTAGAGCTACTGGTCTCCCTTGGACAGCTAGAGGGTCCCACCCAGCCTCCCAGAGGGGGCTGCCTGCCTGCCAGTGAGGGGCCCAAGGAGGGGCCCGACCGGCCTCCCGGAGGGGGCTACCTGCCTGCCAGCGAGGGGTGCTCAATAAAGCCTGCCAGGTGGTAGTGGTACCACCACGGACACTGGGTGGTCCCACGGTGAGGGACCCAGACCGTGGGGCAAGGACAAAGCCCTGCGGTCCACGTCCGCATCACCCGGGCTGACAGGGAGTCGGCCCGGCCACATAGTCAGTGGGGTTGCGACGTGGAAGGGGAATGTCTCATTTTCACAGGGCAGTGGTCCTCAAGAAAGACCAGTGTTTACAGGGTTTACTTCATTAAAAGAGATGAGGTGCTACTGCTGATGAAAGTTAGTAAATCCATGCCATTAACCAGTGGCGCAAAAATGGGGTATGCAGTATATGCGGGGGTATGCAGTAAATGTGCTGTTTAAAATATATAAGAAACATAGGGCCTGGCCACTGGCCACCGGCCACTGTTGACCAGCGATGCTTACGCGATTGGGTAGGGGAGTGGGGGTGGTGTTGCATACCCCCAAAAAGTGAGTAGTTGTGCCCCTGCCATTAACAAACCAACCCGTATTCCTCTTGTTACCAGATAGTACTGCCTATATAAACAAACACAAACCTTTCTTTGCACAGTACAGCAAAACCACTCTCAGAACAATACCACATCATTTAAAAAAATATATTTTTATAATGAATGGACCAACAGAAATTGATTTACTAAAAATAATTAAGCTAATAAAAATATCTTGAAAGTTAAGAATATTTTAGATGCAAAAGTTCTGAAAGTAATGACATAGTATATATTGCATATGATATAAATATCATTACTGTCAGATCACAGCACAGCTTCATTTTTTTGCACCATTTGAAAACACACCTGCTTTATGAACCAATAGAGAAAAAAATAAAATTGTTGGTTTGATGCTGAAGTCAATCTCAGCATACGCTGGATGTTTCCTCTCTCCCCCTCAGCCATTTCCCTCTCTCTCTCTCTCTGTTTCTCTCTCTCTCTCTCTCATTCTCTCGCTTTGCACTAGCCTGCCCTACGACAATGAGACTACTCATGCATGTTATAAATTGCGGGTGAATCCTCACGGCACAGCTCCACCTTCCTAGCCTGCATGTTGACAGTGTGTAGGATGGCAGTATGTCAGATGAGTCACCACTCTGCAGAGGTGGGCTTTACTTTTATTATGCTATACACTGAAGCCTTGTTCAGCAATATTTCAACTGTGCTGTAGGTGGGTAGGGTTAAAGATAAAGTGGTTGCTTTAAGATTACTGATTTGCTTGACTCAGAAATCACACAAATGTATTTGTGAAATACCCTGGTCCAGCTGGCCTTTTCTGCAGTGTTAGGATGTTTGATACATTTACGCTAAATTTGGCTAATTGCCTGGGTTACCTTGCCTCATTGCAGAAACATTTAAATCTCACCCAGCCTGAAAATGAGAATGCTGCATATTAAAGTCAGCCTACTAGATGGATTTCCATACAAATGCCAACACATTCTTCCCCCTGCCAAAACAAAACACTCAGTGCATAGCAGGCGGCATCCTTGGAAACCCCTGAACAGAGTGATTCACCTTTAATCTACATACTTTGTTAAGAGTGATTCAGTGGATTTCAAAGACTCAAGAAAGGCTTTATAAGACCACAATTCTAAGACTACATTTAAAGACAAGAAATGAGAGAGAGAGAGAGAAGAGAGTGAGAGAGAGAGAGAGCGAGAGAGAAAGAGAGAAAGAGAGAGAGAGAAGAAACAGAGATAAATGAATGAGTTTGCCCTTCCGTTTATGTTTGAGATAATTACTCTGCAAATAATGTCATTTGTATTCACTAACTGAACTAGAGAGAGAGGGAGAGAGAATCCTAAATGATCCAGAATGCAAAGCAGATCCCTTAATTCCTCATCTGACAAATGACATCGCTTCTCAATAATCAGCACCAGGTCAAAGACATGACATCATTCAGTAAGTATGTCATGCACCCAAGGGAATGTGCATGTGCTGCACTGCTGAAATATTTAAGGCCCTCTCCCGTGCTGATCCTAAACCTCAGTAGTCTACTGTATGTTAGACGAAAAGCAGTTGGGTTATTTTCTTACCTAACCTTTGAAGACGTAGGAATGTATAAGAGTGATCTATGAGTGAGCTCACTCAAGCCTACATGAACCTTCTCAGGGACTGATTATTTTCAGTGAAAATCACAGCTGAGGGAAGCCTTCACAGCACACGGAGGACAAAGAAGATTCATGGCCGGCAACAAGCGAGTATTGGCTCTGCATTAAGAGAGGTTCAAATGCACTCTCAGCTTCAGCAGCACTTATTTGCTCTGGATTAAAAAACATATTCCAAACCGACTATGGAAGCTGTGTCAAGCAATATTTATGGCACAAACTATGAAATACACTCTTAAAAAGGATTTCCGGCTGTATGAATAATGATTTTTTTATTGGCAAATCAGATTTTTATTGGGTGTAGTTTGAATTTTGTTGCCATATGGAACCAGCATGTGATAATTGCAATCCGCAATATACAATAGGAGTAAATCAGTTGACCATCGTGGGACATCAGCCAGGCATGAAAGTAAAGTGGCTCCTTATAGATACGTGTGAACACACCACAGTATACAATATGAACAACGTGAAATGATTTCTCTGCATTTAACCTATTCACCAATGAGGGGAGCAGCGTGTGGAGACAGTACCTTGCTTAAGGGTACCTCAGTAGTGTCACTAGGTACATGACATGATCTAAGGGTGAACCCCCTAACCACTATAAAGAAGTGAAAGTGACCATTCTGCCATATATGAACACACCACAGCACGAAATTCAACCTCTGCATTTAAACCCATTCACCAAGAGAAGCAGTGGGCAGCAAGGGACACAGTGCCCGGGGAGTAGTGTGTGGGGACACTTGCTCAGGGTACCTCAGAGGTGCCAAGTGGCCTTGGGAATGGAACCCAAGACTTCACAAAGCGATCACTAGGCTACCAGCTGCTAGATAACAGAAAAACATGCACAAATGCTTTAGAAATAGTGGAAGTAATTCTACTGACAGTGCCCATTGCATTCTATAGCATTTTATTGATATAAACTATATTATTTTTACATAAATCAGAAAACATGTAGACTAGTTTCACTCATGTAACCTCCCACAGGTTGTGCTTTTGAAGTTGAGTATAATTGTTGAATGATACACTCTGTAAGTGTCATGATATTTGGCAGATCTGACGTGTGTTCTGTTCCATGTCTGTAGTTTTCTGTCTATCTATGTTCCAGGTGTATCATCATATTATTCTACCCAGTCCTGTAGTCTGCTGTCTCATTTCTTGTCTGCATATGTTTTTGTACTTTGATTCTCTACTGTTTGCTATTAGTGTGTCTAACCTTTAGCCCGTTTGCCAACTAGAGCCCGACCGATTTATCGGCAGGCCGATATTTACGGCTGATATTAGGCATTTTCCAAACTATCGGTATCGGCATTTATAATGCCCGATAAATGAATATTTCAAAAATAAAATAAA
>JBBPDB010043716.1:0-11262 GCA_037974465.1 Brachypetersius altus | reverse complement strand
GACTTAAAGAGAAGAAAACTTAGTAGGTGGATCAGAAATAAATAAGAAGTGGTGGTTTGACCACCATGCTAATTTGCCACATTAGCCTAAAATTAAAGAAGCAAACCTCAGGCACTCACCATGTCGAATGTGGTGATACTGTGCAAAAGTCCTGAGCACATATTTCAGCGTGCGCTAAAGTGTCTTTCTACTAGCAAAGTTAACATTAGAATGAACACAAACAAACAAGAAAGCAGTAAAAATGATCAAAGTGTGTTTTGTTTGTAAAAAGTAGTTCATATTTTGTGAGCTGGTGAGGAGAACACAGGTTCAGTTCCAGATCTCTCCTCGGGTCCTCCAGCCATTGTTCGGATTTGTAAAACTCCACCAGCAGCTCCTGATTTAATTTAATGAAGGACTGATTGAGTGAATTTTACTTCCACAAGGGACACGCTGACAGACTGTAATCTCTATTTATGGTACTTTTGCATGGTACTGTATGGCTTTAAATCTGAGTATAGATTTGGCAACATGAACTTACCTTCGATCTCTTCAGGTCTCAGCTCTCTGTCCTGTTGAAACACAAACGGAGAGGAGATCAGCCGAAGAGCCTTTAAACAGAGATTCTCACAATCATTTCCATTTAAAGGACAGAAAGCCTGTAGATGCATTAGTACTGAGATTCAAAGAGCACTTCGGCACCTTCCTACTGGATCCCATTATAACTGAGGGTCAAGCCAACAATTAAACACACGACACCGACTGTCTGTGCTGATCGACATTAGCCTAAAAAAGTCTGGAATATTCCTTTAAGCTCTCAGCTGCAGTACCAGGAGATCCTCTTCGGCCTGTGGAAGCTGGAACACACACAACATCTCTGTCTTGGCCTTTCTCACACACTGCCACTGTCACAGCAAAGTTCCTGAGCTGTTTTATAGCAGACGGCTACGTCATGAGTGCATAGAAGGCAGGAGGTGTGTCATACACACACACACACACACACACACACACACACACATGCGTGTACACACATAAACACACCACCATTCTCCTTTCTCCACCAAACAACAACACTCCTCACCAAACACCATCATTCATCACAAACACCATAATTGTCCACCAAATGCCACCCAACACTAACATTCTCCACCAAGAACTATTATTCTTCACGTAACACCATAATACTCCACCAAACACCAACAGTCCTCACCAACACCTGTCATTCTCCAATAAAGACCTCAAAATGATTGTGTTGATCGATTGCATGACACAGCCTTAAAATGTCTGGAGTTTTCTTTTAAGCTGTCGGCTGCATTACCAGAAGGCAGCGTCATGGAAGGCAAGAGGTGGTGCTAAATCTCATGCACACACACACACACACACACACACAGCGGCAGAGAAACGGGGTGTGTTCATTGCGGAAACGTTCGCGTGCGCCAGCGGAAGAATGCAAGTCTTTGGCCTTCAGTGACAACAGCCTTTAAAGGATATGGCGAGAGAACAGAGGAACCAGGCAGAGAACAGAGGGTTAACACAAGGAGTATAAACATGCACACACTGTACTAATGGACACCAGACACACACACACAAACACACGTGCAGACATGCATGGAAGATGTCAAACCAGAAACGGAGACAAAAGTAGGGCATCCTGAATATCACACTCGTACGATACAGACACAAGATCCATCAACAGCTGCTCCACGCACAAGAATTAGTTGATAAAGTTTATGATGATCACAGAAAAAAAACGTAATCATCCTCATCAACACATCACTGGCTTGCCTGAACATAATGTTCGTATCACCCCCTCTGTCATGCTGTCACTCTCCAACAAACACATCTTTCAGGATAAAAAACATAATCCCACCACAATTCTCGAACAAATACTACCATAATCAATCAATCATAATTATATACAAACACCATCCTTCTCTACCCAACACCATCCTTCTCTACCCAACACCATCATTCTCTACCCAACACCATCATTAAAAAACCCCACCATCATTCTCTACCAACACCATCATTCTCTACCCAACACCATCATTCTCTACCAACACCATCATTCTAAAAAAACACCATCGTTCTCTACCCAACACCATCACTTAAAAAAAAACACCATCATTCTCTACCCAACACCATCATTTAAAAAAAACACCATCATTCTCTACCCAACACCATTATTTCCCAACAAACCCCATCATCCCCAACAAATCATTACAAGGTCACAACAAATATTACCTTTATTGTCTACAAAACATAACTGTTCTTCATTGAACACTATAATTCTGCATCTAACACCATTCTCATCTAACGTAATTCTCATCCCAACACACAATACCAGGGCGGCTGGTGGCCTAGTGGCACCACTGAGGTAGCCTTGAGCCAGATACCGATCGAGAACCCTCACTGACGGCAGCACACTGCTTCACTTGGTGATTGGGTTATATTTCACAATGTTCATGCTGTGGTACATTCATGTTGTGACCATAAGGGCCACTTTACCTTACAAACACCATCAATCTCCACCAAACACCACAATTCACCAACAGTCCTCACAGCCATTCTCCAATAAAATCATAATTCTCTACTAAACACATCCAGTAAACACCACTATGC
This sequence comes from Brachypetersius altus, assembly GCA_037974465.1. Taxonomy (NCBI): domain Eukaryota; kingdom Metazoa; phylum Chordata; class Actinopteri; order Characiformes; family Alestidae; genus Brachypetersius; species Brachypetersius altus. The sequence goes on along the minus strand of JBBPDB010043716.1, from coordinate 8,661 downwards.
TTCAACAAACCACATCACAATCCAAAAAAACACCACCATTCTCGGACGAACATCAGCATTCTCCATCAAACTCTACAGTGCTGCTCATGCCTGCTTTTAGAATGCTCTGGAAAATAAACAGTGTGGAGGCTGTTTTATAGACTAGCCACCTAAAATCCTTCAAGGACAAATCATCATAAAAGTCAACAGATCAAAACACCTTTGTATTTTGTGATATTCATATGATATACCTGCTTATTCTAAGAGGTATTTATTAATTGTGGCTCAGAATGTGAAAACCAGAATTTTAACTAAGGTTTGACCAGCTGACCACCTGCAATCACCTCATTTCAGGTTCTTGCTCAGGAACCCAGTGGTTGTACACTGAACATAGGATTCAAACCCATGACCTCTTGGTCCTGAGGCACGTATCCTACCCACTAGGCCACCACCACTGTAGTTAGACCTGCTGTGTATGGAAGTCAGTGTCCTCCTTCAGTGTCCTCCTCTAGTGTTTTTCTGTTGGCTGGAGCATCTCAGTAGAATCTGTTTCTAACTCCAGTTTCACAGGTCTTTTGACAGCACACACACACACACACACACTCGCTCCTTTCATCACCGCAGTTCAGTGCAGTCTGTTAGAACCAGAAGCTCCAGTGCAGTGAGAAATTTACTGAACTGTCGCTCTATAATAAACACATGTAAACATTCTGTGAAACTGTGTAGCTCCATTGATCTTCTTTGCAAACTAACAAGATGAACCTTACATATTTTTTGCTCCTCCAAACACACACGCATTTACTAAACACCAACATTCCTCATTATTATTCTCTACCAAACACATCATTTTTAACTAGACACCAACATTCCCCACTAAACACCATCACTCTCAAACACCAACATTCTCCACCAAACACCATCACTCTCAAACACCAACACTCTCCACCAAACACCATCACTCTCAAACACCAACATTCTCCACCAAACACCATCACTCTCCACCAAACACCATCTCTCAAACACCAACATTCTCCACCAAACCACTAAAATGATTCACTAAATCTCATGTATCTCCTGGAAATACCCTCATTCTTCCTCAGAAATACCAACATTCTGAAAACATCATTCTTCTCTGTCAAACACCATCATGCTTCCACAAACACTAGCAGTGTCCACCAAACCCAAACACTATTCTGAATTATGCTTTACAAATTTGCAGTACATTTACAGACAAGCCAAACAACCTAATGTGAACAGAACATTCCAGAGACCAACCACACGCCGGTTCAGGTGCAGCTCACCAGCCGAGCGCCGGGGGGCATGAGTAAGAGAGTGGGTGAATGAACGAATGGCCGTGCGTGTGTGCATATACCTGCAGTAGGGAGGGGTGTGTGTGTGTGTGTGTGTGTCAGAGTTTTTTGTGGTTGGTTGTCTGGCATGTTAACGGAGCGGTGCCAGGACTGACAGCACTGAGTGTGGACAAATGTTGAGATTACTCATTTCATCACCAGCTGTTCAACTCCAGGCATATGCATGTGTGTGTGTGTGTGTGTGAGAAATAGAGAGAGAGAGAGAAATCCCATTAATAAAAAATATTAGCATGCAGCCAATTTTCCACTCATCCATCATCACAGTTTACCAAGCACATTGTGTACAGTGACACCTTAAACCTATATGCCAAGTCAGACCAAATATGAACACACACACACACATACACACACTTACACACACACAAACACACACTCACACGCACATAGTACAGAGAGAGAGATTCTGGAGAAGCTTTATTACTATAAAGCTAAGGTTCAAAACTCTAACTGACGCGTTTGTCCCCATGGTGATATTCTTTTATTTTTTATCACTATCTGGTCCATCAGGGGAGGCCAGGTATCCCTTCTGAGACTTGGTTCCTCCTGAGGTTCCTCCCTCCAGTGTTAGGGATATTCTCCACAGTCTGTACACCACCGTTGGGAGAACTTCAGTTGTAAAAAAGTGCAACATGCACAAATGAACTTTGAGAAAGGCACCATAAAAGCTGAAATGATTAGAGTTATTATTTTGACAAATGCTGTGTTACAGCTTCTCGTTAGGCTTCCAACCTCCAGTAGAAACAGAAGAACACATTACAGACATTCTGGTACCTTTCAGAGTGCTGTTTCAGATCCGGGGATCTGAAAAGCCAGCTAAAGGAAAACGCGAGAGCCGAAAATAGCTCCTTATCTGTGTCAATTATTCCTGCAAATCTGAAATATGCATATCTGGGGTTCGGATTAGGAGAGAAAGGAGGGGTGGGTTGAATTAGGAGTGGTGGGAATGGTGTGATTGAGTGCAGTCGTGCGTGGTGTGATGATTAACCTCATGCTCTGTAATCTAGTGCTCCAATCAGAGCTCCCTGGGGGAGCGTTTGCAAAAACAAACAACACCGATCCCATCCAAAGAACGTTGCATCATCATCATCGGCATCATCGCCAGCTCATGTTCTCTCTTGGGCAACCTCATCTGGAGCGAATTCTCTACCAAACACCATTCAATAAACACCATAATCATCCAACAAAGACCATAATCCTCTACCAAACACCATCATCCTTCAATAAACACCATCATCATCCAATAAACACCATTGTCGTCAACTTTCTCCATCACACACCACCATTCTCCAATAAACAAACACCATTATTATCCAATAAACACTGTCACTCTACCAAACACCATCGTCATCCACCAAACACCACAATCCTCCAATAAACACTATCATTCTTCTCTTGTCATCAACACTGACAAACCAGTCTGGTAGTACGTGCCATCCAGAACTTTCTGGTGAGGGAACGGCTTCAAAAAATGGTTCTTCACAGGAGAGCCTGTCTGTGTGTGTGTGTGTGTGTGTGTGTGTGAGGTAGATAAAGATAAAAACAGAGAGTGTTAGAGAGAGACTAAGAGAAAGAGAGAGATAGTGTGGCTGAGAAAGATTGAACAAGAGACACCGAAGAAAAAGTGCGCAAGAAAAAGTGAAAGAGAGTGAGAGAAGGGAGAGAAAGCGAGAGAGAGAGAGAGAGAGAGAGAGAGAGAGAGAGAGAGAGAGAGACTGAAACACCAAAAGACAGAGGGAAAGAGAAAAAGACAGACAGAAAGTAAGAGATAGATAGAGAGTGTGTGTGTGTGTGTGTGTGTGTGTGTATGTGTGTGTAAGAGAGAGACAGTGGGAGGTAGAGAGTGTGTCCCGTTCAGACATGCATATTACCACTCTCACTGCAGGAAGCCCAGCCGCTAATCCAAACATTCATTAATACGGACTTCTAAAAATACACACACACACACAGTCTGTGAGAGGCTCGGTTTGTTAACATGGTTTTCTATTGTCCCCTGGTCTCAGCGGGGAAACAGGATTGTGTGTGTTTCCTGTGGGGAGCTGCTGCACCACACTGCAGGTCACGGAGCATCAACAACTCTGTTGTCCTGGAGCTTGTTAAGATCTTTAGATTACGTCTACTACATCTACTGACTACTACATTTACTACTACATCTACTGACAACTACATCTACTGCTACATCTACTGACTACTGATCTCATTAGTGGTGGAGGAACTCCTCAGCTGACCACATCAAAGAGCTCCTCTAATGAACTAACATTCATTCATAAACACCAACATTCTCTGCTAAACACCATCATTCTTCAATAAACACCGTCACTCTCTACCCAACAGAATCATTCTCCACCCAACACCATCACTCTCTACCCACCACCATCATTCACCACCAAACACCATCATTCTCCAATAAACACCGTCACTCTCTTCCCAACACCATAATTTGCCATCGAACAACATCAGTCTCCAACAAACACCATCATTCGCCACCAAACACCATTACTCTCTACCCAACACCATCATTCTCCAATAAACACCAATATCCTAGACACCCAGCTTTCCACCATTGTGTTGCTTTACCCTCAGTTGCTCCAGGGGGGACTGTCCCTGTAACTAGTTTTTCTGGAGAAGGGCATCTGCCAAATGCCCCTTTACACCATCATTCTCTACCCAACGCCATCATCATACACCAAACACAACCATCATTCTCTACCAAATATCACCATTCTCTAGACATCATCATTCGTCACCAAACACCAACATTCTCCAAAAAACCCCATTGATTTCCACCAAACACCACCACTCTCTATCATCATAACCAAACATCATCATTCTCTACCAAACAACCCCATTCTCCACTATACACCATCATTCTATACCAAACATCACCATTCTCTACCAAACACCACCACTCTCTATCATCATAACCAAACACCATCATTCTCTACCAAACATCACCATTTACCACCAACATTATGGATCTCAAACCGGTCTGACTTTGAGCTTTGAGACTTGGATTTGAGATTAAGACTGATTTAAGGTGTTGTACAGACTCATTTAAAAGACGACCAAGTTTTCTTTTGGATCTTATGGTTCATCTGAAAATCTGATCGAATAAAGATCAGAGCTGTAAGAGAATAGAAAGAGCATTTTAGGATCTTAAACTGGGATCGGACTGAAATTAGAGAAAGGTCATTTCTCAGGAGCTGTATTTGAGAAAACTGTCAAAATCTCAAACTGTTGTTAAACTGAGCTCAGTAATGTCTAGGAGAAACAGGCCGGACAACATTCTTATTCTGAATTCCCCAGATTAAAAATGGGGGCAAAGTCTGAAATCCTGCGCACAGACCTTATCTGTCGGCCCATCCGTCCTTGTGGAGACCGAGAAGAAATTCTATTTGTGACTTTTCCCATCCCTCTCTCTCTCTCTCTCACACACACACACACACACACACACTGGTTTTTGAGGTCACTGTGACCTTGCTCTGGTCCTCTGGGAAGATGACAGGCAGTTGGTCGGCGGGGCGGGGGGCATTTTTCAGAAAAGGAAAGATTCATCTCAGAGGAATGTGGAAAAAACACACATAGGATAACAGAGACAGAGACAGAGAGAGAGAGAGTGAAAAGGAAGGTGAAAATAGGGAAGAGAGGTTATATATGGTGTAGTGTGAGAAAAAAAAACAGGAAAAAAATGAATGGTATTTTCACTCAAGGACATTTTTGTCGTTCCGGTGACAGAAGGGAGGGGGGAGGGAGACAGCGAGAGGATAGAGAGAAAAAGAGAGAGGAAAAAGAGAGAGAGAGAGAGAGGATAGAGAAAGGGTGGAGAGGGAGAGAGAGCAAGCGATAGAGAGAGGGAGAGAGAGACAGCGAGTGAGGGACACTGAAATCTGTTGCTTAATAAAGAGAATTTGTCAAAAAGCATGTGTTCACACAGACAGACACACACACACACTCACACACAGTAACACATACACTCACACACATTCAGCCCCTGAGCCAAGGCCACTGATTCATGTTGAGCGATAGGCAAAACAACATGAGACACAACAGTTCTGTGTGTGTGTGTGTGTGTGTGTGTGTGTGTGTGTGTGTGTGATTATGAGACTGAAATGGATGGAGATGAAACACTGGAGATCATTTGTGTTCCAGTGTTTGTGATGTTGTAAGTAGGACGAGGTCAATTCTCACCCAAAATAACTCACACCGGAACAGGGCGGCAGAACCCAGCACACTTATCTAGACCCAACACTCCACAGCTTGGTACTGTTCTCTAATAACTGTTCTCTAGCAGTGTAAGCGGGGTTTAGTCCATTCTAGATAACTGTACAGCTATACTGTATACAGGTTTCAGACAGATCTAGATACATCACTGACTACAGACCCAGAGTGTAAGCAGGTGTCAGTCAGTTCTAGATACAGCACTAACTGTAGATATGCAATGAAACCAGGTTTCAGTCCAGTAATTATACTGTTGAGCCGTAGCATATGCAGGATTCAGTCAGTTCGAGATAATGCAGTTGTTCAATTGATCTGGATCACAGTCCTGTTATAGCAGCTGTAGATGCTGCAGTGACCTTCACTCAGAACGCTGCGTAGAACATCTGAAAACGTGTGTCACTGTTTAATAAGTATCAAATCAAAGCTTGGACATCAGACATCACATCGACCTTCAGCCTCAACAAAACACATCCAAATAAAATCCATTTAATCTGAAAATTTACACTTCACACACCGGGCCGGTTCTTCCGGTCCGCACACCGCCGCTAATCAGACCAATCACACGCCGCTCCCAAACAAAGGAACTGTCGGGAAGATTCTGTGTCCTCTTTCATCCTCCCTCATTCATCGATTGTCAGGTTCAGAGATGCTTCAGTCCAGCTGCAGTGTCCAGACGGAACCCAAACAAACTGCCGCGAGCAGAACCGAGCGTCAGACAGAGGCTGTGATTTAATAGTCCTGCTGTTTGTCCTGCGAGATTAGCCGTCTGATTAATAGCTGTTCTTCACACACACACACACACACACACACACACACACACTGTCACAGATACCAGCACAGATTACACTGATTAGTGTGGTGTGTGTGGAGGCACGTCCGGTTGCTGACCCGACTCCAGTGTGTTTTATTACAGTAACACTGCCGTCACTTTTAATGTCATGTTTATCGACCTCCTTTGGGAGAAAACAATGACAGTGATACAGACACTGACGGTCTCAGAGAAGATCAATGATTTGTAAATTCTGGAGCAATCAGGAGGATCCTACAGTGCCTTCTGGAACATATATATTGCCTTTTAGAACCTCACACTTTCTTCGGGAATCCCATATATTCCCCTCTGAAACGCCCATTTTCTTCCGGACTCCCATTCTGCCCCCTGGAGCCTTACACTTTCATCTGGAATACCAAGTTGCCCCTTGTTTTGCTCTTTCTAGCCTCTGTAACTCTGTGTCATTTTTAGAACCTCACACTGTCTTCTTCAGGAAGAACACTTCAGACTGGGGAGTAGAAAGGGCAAAACTGGAGGAAGGCAAAAAGAGGAGCAACAGGGCACTAAAGGTCTAATGTAAGGTTTTAGGAGGTGTGTATGGAGTATTTTGGGGGTGTATAGAGCAGAATGTGGCCCTCGATAGAGCAAAAGGACAGTAGAGGGACTGATAGTGCATTGTTAAGGGGTATGGGGGAAGTTTGAGGGTGAAGGGTGCAGTACAGGTGCTTGTTGTTCAGTAAGGGAGCAGTCTGCCAATGCTCTGTGCCCTCTGGCTAAAAAAAAGTAGTTGTTTTGGGGCATGTACAAAAATACATGGCCCTCAAGGCCAGAATGAGCCCCACTGTTCAACAAGACAGAATAGGGACAGACACCCAAGAGAGAAAGTTTGAGGGTCAGTCAGAGAGTATGGGGGCACTGGCAGTCCCTGAGAGCAGCATGGGAAGATCAGTTGGGTTAACAGAGCAGTATAGGAGCTAGTCGGGCCGGGTAAGTGTGGTAAGGGGCAGTTTAAGGCGCAACAGAGCATTGCTGGACTATGAAAGGCTTTATAAGAAAGTTTTATGGTGTATTCTGGGGCGTATAGAAAAGAATGTGGCCCTCAAGCCCTGAATGGGCCCCACAGGAGTCAGTAGACGGGGAGTGTGTCTGTGCTCTGTGCTCCCTGGCATCAAAAAGCGAGGGTCCGACCACATGCAGGTGTTCTTACCTGTCCGAAGACGGAGCTGAGGATGGGTCGCAGGTTCAGGTCACAGTCGGAGGAGTTGCTGGAGCGTTTGGACGGAGAGGAGGAGGAGGAGGAAGAGCAGGGGGGCAAGTCGCGCTTGCGGTCGCGCGTGGAGCCCCCCGAGAACGACTGAGTCCGGCCGGGCGCGCGGGGGCGGGGCTCGGGGGGCAGGTCATCGTCGCGCGCGGCTCTGCGGTGGTGGTGGTGATGGTGCTGGTGCTGCTGGTGGTGGTGGTGATGGTGATGGTGGTGATGATGGTGATGGGGGGGTCTGGACGCTTTTCGCTCGTCGTGCTCGGGCACTCGCGGGCGCTCCGGCAGGTCCTCGTGGCTTCCGGACGGGAGCGTGTGTCCGTGCGCGTGCCCGCGGTGTCCGTGTGCTTTGGTCTTGCCCGCGCGCCTCGCGGCCAGCAGCAGCGGGTGCACGAGCGGCCTGCGCGCGCTACCGTCGCCACTTGGCGCGGAGGGAGGCGCGAGGAGCGCGGCCGTGGAGTCCGCGTGCGGGAGAGAGAGACTCATACCACCGCCACGACCACCTCTACAGACCCGCTACAGAGAGAGGGAGCATGACAGAAAGAGAGAGAGAGAGACGAGCCGCTGACGAAAAAGCACGAAGCATCACATCCTCCCAACAGAGACAAACAGAGCAATGAGGGAAAGAAGAAGGTAGAGAGACAGGAGAAGGAAGGGAGGGAGGGAAGTAGAGGAGAAAAAGGGATAGAGAGATAGTGATGGGAGGGAGGAGAGAGTTTAGGGGAGGGAGAGGAAGAAGCGCAGGTAGAAAGAGGTGGGAGAGAGAGAGAGAGAGGGAGAGGGAGAGAGAGCGTAAATGTGTGTGTGTGTGTGTGTGAGAGAGAGAGAGAGAGAGAGAGAGAGAGAGAGGGAGGGAGAGAGAGAATAAGAGAAAGAAAGAAAAAAGGAGAAAGAAAGACAGTAAGAGAAAGAAAGCACCAGGAAGGAGGAAAAGAGAAGAGAATGGAAGGAGGGAAAAACAGAAGAAGAGGAGAAAGAAATAACGAGTGGAGAGAGGAAGAAATGCGAAAAGAAAAAAAGAATGAGGGAATGAGAAAGAGAGAGGAGGAGGAGAGAGAGAAAATGGGGCG
>JBBPDB010043705.1:0-11262 GCA_037974465.1 Brachypetersius altus | reverse complement strand
CAACATCAGTTTGTCACTGTTGGATTTTACGACACTTCTCTCCCTGTTCACAATCGATTATCAGTAGAAATGGCCTCAATTGTGTGGGCACATAATACAAACCAGGTAAGTCATAGTTGCAACACTTTATTGTCCATAAAGTCACAAGAAGCAATTTTGCATAACTGGTATGAACTACATATTTTTAGATTATTAAATATTATTGGGAACACAGGTCCCAATATCTGTGTGCAGTGAAAGCTGCCCTCCAGGTACCAGGAAGGCTGTGCAAAAAGGAAAGCCCATCTGTTGCTTTGATTGTATACCATGTGCTGAGGGTGAAATCAGTAATATGACAGGTACAAACATGTGTGGAAAAGAAAATAAAGCTGGATTGGAGTTACTGCAAATTGTCTTTACATCTAATTTTTATTTTAATCTCTCTCTTCGACAGATTCAATTAAGTGTGATCAGTGCTACCAAGACTACTGGTCAAACCTACGCCGAGATGAATGTGTAAAGAAGGACATTGAATTCCTGTCCTATGAGGAAACTATGGGAATTCTACTAACAGCTATTTCGATTATTGGTGCATTTATGACTATAATAATAGCCATTATATTCTTTAGACATAAAAATACTCCAATAGTCAAAGCCAACAACTCAGAGCTAAGCTTCCTCCTGCTCTTCTCACTGGCTCTGTGTTTCCTCTGTTCACTTACTTTCATTGGTCAGCCCTCAGAATGGTCTTGTTTACTGCGCCACACAGCGTTTGGAATCACCTTTGTCCTCTGCATCTCCTGTGTTCTGGGGAAAACAATAGTGGTGTTAATGGCCTTCAGGGCTACACTTCCAGGCAGTAATGTCATGAAATGGTTTGGACCTCCGCAGCAGAGACTCAGTGTTCTAGCCTTCACTCTCATACAGGTCCTGATTTGTGTGCTTTGGACAGCAACATCACCTCCTTTTCCTTTTAAAAATCTGAAGCACTATAAAGAAAAGATCATATTAGAATGTCATTTGGGATCAGCTATAGGTTTTTGGGCTGTGCTGAGTTATATTGGAATCTTGGCTGTTTTGTGTTTTGTTTTAGCTTTTCTGGCTCGGAAGCTCCCTGATAATTTTAATGAAGCTAAATTCATCACATTCAGCATGATCATATTCTGTGCAGTTTGGATCACCTTTATCCCAGCTTATGTCAGCTCTCCTGGAAAGTTCACTGTAGCTGTAGAGATATTTGCAATTTTAGCCTCAAGCTTTGGTTTGCTTTTCTGTATCTTTCTTCCAAAGTGTTATATAATCATACTGAAACCAGAGAAGAACAGTAAAAGGCAAATTATGGGAAAAATGCCAGTAAAATGAGAATAATTTAGGAATAGTTTATTAATGTGCATATGTTCTCTTAATTGTTCAAAAATCTGCAAAATTACTTAAAATTACTTTGTTAATATTTAATTAGAGAAATACAACTTTAATATATTGTTAGCTAGTATTTTAAATATATGTTTATTTGTCCGAATCATTTGATTGTGTTTAAATAATATAATGTATGACATATTACAATAAAATATATTTATTGTATTAAAGCTACAGTAAAAATTAAACTATCAAGCAGTGTTCCCTAACTAAGAAACTACATATACTTTATGATTCTTTGTCCATTAAACAAAATAAAACAATTGTCATTAACATACTTTTAGTATTCATATTACATTTTTTACACACTATATGTTCACTGTACATTATGAAGGTATCATATGTGCACAAAAGTATCCAGACAACCCTACTAATTAGAATACAATGGGATATGTATTCCTATGAGCAGTCGCCAATAGCATATGGTGACGAAGCCCGATACCAAGAGCTGACAAGAGAAGTATAAGAGAAGTACGGTATCCTGTACTATTTGCAAGCAACAATAAAAAATCTAGCAGCATTTTTCCAGCATGTAAAGATTTCCCAGAAGTATACAGTATATAACTATGGCAAAAGAGGCAAAAACTGTACAATCACCTTTCAAAAGCAAATGTTTACAAATGTTTCTACAAACAATGTTTATTGTATTTGATTCCACCCTAGTTACTTTCCTGTTCACCCTTTATTTACATTTATCAGATGCTTTTATCCAAAGCGACTTCCATTCCCTACCTACAGGGGACAGACTTCCTGGAGCAACTTAGGGTTAAGGGTCTTGCTCAAGGACCCAGTGGTGGTGCTGAAGGTAGGATTCGAACCCATGACCTCTTGGTCCAGAGGCAAGTATCCTATCCACTGAGCTACCTCCACCCTATATAAAACAAATTTAACTCCTGGTCATGTACCTTCAGAGGTTTTCTCAAGAATCTCATATTGTCAGGTGTATTTTTAACAGATGTTGATACAATACAGAAAGAATGTGGAGGACTTGTTTCGTCAATGGGACATACTTGAGAATATGCCAGACCTGGAAGACATTGCAGTCATAAAGGGTCCCCTTGAATAACAAACCGGACTGAAAAGATAACCCTTAAATGCTCCTACAAGACAGGGCATAGAGAGTGATTTTTGTTTAGAAATCAAATGTTTTTTAGTTGGCCTAGCACTTTAGTTAGGATGTTTTACCATTTTCCAGCCAGACTGGAAACTGCAGGGCAGTCTTGAGTCCACCTATGCTGGCCTAAGACCTTATGGGTCTGAAATGAACAGCATTTTACAGGCTTTAAATAATACCCATTCCTGACTGCTGTCCCTTGTCTCATTGTCTATTTGTCTTCTGTCCCCTGGTCTTTCAATCACTTATGTGCCTGTACCTGTCACTGTTTGTGTCACTTAGCAGGCAATATGTAAGAAAATGTTTGGGTTTGGGACACAGCAGCAGATCAGACAGCCAGTTAGATTTATTTCAAAAAAGGCGCTTTATTTAAATACAGAAAAGAAAATTAAAATGGGAAAATAACCAGATTACGGCTAAAACAATAACTGGTGGTGAGGCTTCGTAATACTTCCAAGAAAGTCAATTGGGTCGGCTCAGTGGTCAAGAGTTGGTGACGCCACAGCGAACAAAGTCCTGGGCAGATCCAGCGTAGCCTAAGCAGGCGGCAGTCAAGGAGCTCAACGGGCAGGACGGTGGCTAGAGAGGAAAATCCAAACACAGCAATGAGCACCAACACCCAATCAACAGGGAACACACACACAGCAGCATGGGAAAGTAGTTATGGCCCTTTAGGCAGCCATAGCAAGCGTTGAGTGTGAGGCCACACAGCCCACAGCACAGCACGACACCGGCACCGGCCAACGATGCCGAAAGCTGCAAGAGAGCAGCCAAGTGACCACAAACACCACAGAAAAGCACACAACCAAACGCACGGTTACAATAAGGTACAGTTACGGCCCTTCAGGCGGTAATAGCGAGCGTTGGACAGACTTCAGTCACCAGCGTTGTAACACAGGGGCAGAGCTTGAAGACGGCAACAAGGAAGACGGCAGCAAGGCAGCAGTGTTCTCAACCTGGGCTCCCACTCACTTGAAAGACAGGCTTTTTATACCCCTCATCCAGGGTGTGACCCATTTGCTGTTAATTGCAAACAGTAGCAGCAATAGTCAATTCCCCTCAGCTTGTCAGCCAGGGACAGGAAGTCTTGCCCAAATATGGGCAAGGGGGTGGAGCACCTCAACAAGTTCTAATAAAACCATTAGACCAGGCAAGCAGGGGAGGAGGCACAAGCCCAAATATGGGCATGCAGGTATAAACAGGAAGTCTAGTGTCAGGTTTGTCCATGTGCAGAGTCACAGGGCAGCATATACGAGTACAGTCACTAAAATACTGCTACACACAATTAAAATTCAATGTGCAAATTGGTCACACACAGTAAAAACCACCACAATCAAACCACACCAAATAAGGCCCTAATATACTCTGCCATTTGATAACCTAACAGTTGACATCCACTCATGACATTTCCCCCACCCCACTTTTCTGGTGGTCGTCCTGACCATCGTCTATGTGTACCCATACCTTACTGGGGGCTACCCCCTAGTTGATCTTTGTGATCGTCTTAAAGTTTCACCTGTAGGGCTCATCCGGGGGGGGGCTCGGCAGACATTACACGGTTCCCGGCAGGGGCTGATTCTCCATCTCCTCTGCTGGTTCATCCGGCAATGGGTTTGGGGGCTGTTCCATTGCATCTTCCTCACAGGCCGCTGTAAATGAGCCTCTCTCCGGGATCAGTACAGCTGGAGTGGCAAGAGGGTTTTGGCCAGTGGGTTGGCATGGGTGGATGAGTGGGGCGATTGGGATGGGATACCAGGACAAGGACTGTGATGGACTCGAAGTTGGCTCTTCGCATGACGCATCTTCGTATGATATATCCACCGGGCAACAGCGGAGGTTATTGCAGTGAATGGTCTTTGTTGGGCCTGCATGGCCATCTGGGCGTATTATATACACTGGATGACCTGGTCGAGGCTGAGCTACCACTACCCAAACTTCTGGGCCCCACCGTGGAGCCAGCTTACCTTTTGCATGTCTGCGGAAGTTCCTTGGGAGGACTCATTCCCCTGGCAGAAGCAAATCTACTTTAGCCCGCCGATCATACCTTTGTTGCACTTTGTTGCTGTCGCTGAACATTCGCCTTTACCATGGTGTAGGTCAGGGTTGTGTGGTGTTGCTTCACCCAATCAATCAGTGAATATCTTGGTCCAGGAAACGGTGAGGTCATGAACCAGTCCACTGGAAGGCGTGCATGGTGACCAAAGACGATAAAGTGGGGAGTCATGCCAGTGGAGCCATGGGGGGTGTTATTGTAAGCCTGTAATAGTGCAGGGAGTTTCTGTGGCCAGCGGTACTGTTCTGCCTCTGAAAGGGAGCTAAGAAGGGGCTGGCAGCTGGCAAAGTTGTTCCATCACTGCTGACTGGAAGCTTCCACCACGATCGGAGAGGATTCTTTCCGGGCACCCCATGACCTGAATCACAACACTGTACAGTGCTTTGGGCGTGGTGGTTGCTGACTGGTCCTTGGTTGGCACTGCAAAAGCATACTTGGAGAAAAGATCAGTCATGACTAGTATATATGGGAAGGGGTCGCCAGGCCGCCTGAGAGACAAATAATCTATTCCTAGCACCTCAAAGGGGTAGGAGGTAACAATGAGTACAAGGGGGGCTCTCACCTCAGGTCCAGGTTTCTGCCGGAAGCAACGAGGGCAGGCCGCTGTCCAGGTCTCCACACTCTTCAGCATGCCAGGTCAATAGAACTGTCTCCTCAAAACGGACAACACCTTATCTGTTCCTGGGTGTTCCAGACTCTCATGGTATTGCTGCCATCGTCCCCGTGTTTCCTGCTCAGGAACCAACACCTGCCAGTACACCTCATCTGTCTGTGGATCTGTACACCGGCGTTGGAGTTGGTCATCACGGATTTCCAGTCGTTCCCAGTCTGCAAGCAGTTGCCTTATTGGTTGAGGGGCCCCCTTCCGCTCCTGAGGCGGTGGGCATGCGTTTGCAGCCTTCCAGGACCATAGGAGCTGCAATCCTGGGTCCTGAACCTGACAGTCATGCCACCGGTCTGGAGATTGGTGGAGGTCCTCTGTAGCTTGGTCCAAAGGGGCGTATACAGCCACTACCACTGCCTCGGCTACGGCCATCTCACTGGGCAACCTCAAAAGGGCATCAGCATTTTTATTGGCCTTGCCTGGGCGAAACTTGATGGTGTACCGGTAGTTGGCTAGCTGGTTCACCCAGCGTTGCTCCACAACCCCCAGGTTAGCCGTGGCTAGATGAACAAGAGGACTATTGTCTGTAAAAACCTCTATAGTGGCCCCCCAAAGGTAATCCTTGAATTTCTCTGTTATTGCCCATTTCAGAGCCAAGAGTTCAAGTTTAAATGAACTGTAGTTTTGGTCATTTTGTTCAGCGAGGTGTAAACTCTGGCTAGCAAATGCTACAACCCTCTCTTGCCCATCTTGTTTTTGGGCCAGTACTGCCCCCAAGCCCTCCAAGCTGGCATCTGTATACAGCTGGAAGGGCTGAGAGAAGTCAGCGTAGGCCAGGACTGGGACACACACCAAGGTTTCTTTGAGCCTGACAAAGGAGTCTTGGTGCGTAGGCCAGGACTGGGGCACACACCAAGGCTTCCTTGAGCCTGACAAAGGAGTCTTGGCAAACTTCAGTCCAATCCACTCGACTACTCCCCTGTCGGGCAGTGGCAGTCCCTTTAAGCAAAGCATGAAGGGGGGCAGCAAGTTTTGAAAAAACGTAGATAAATCTGCGGTAATACCCAGCAAATCCCAGGAAGGATGGTTTGCGGGACAGGCCATTCCCTGTTTTTTGGGGGTCGGTAGCCACTCCCTGGTTGCTGATGACATTGCCCAGGTAGTTTACCTGTTGCTGAAACAGTTTGCACTTCCTGGGTCCATGCTCATACAGCCTCTGGAATACCTGCTCCAAGTGAGACAGATGGCAATCAAAATCAGGGGAGAACACTACAACATCATCCAAATATATTAATAAAAAGTCATGCACCATGGACCCCAAACACCTCTGCGTGAGCCTCTGGAACGTTGCCGGTGTGTTACATAGGCCAAATGGCATACGGTCAAATTCATAGAGCCCCATGGGGGTGGTAAAAGCAGTTTTCTGGCGGTCCTGGGTGTGCATTTCCACTTGCCAGTATCCACTAGTGAGGTCAAGTGTGGAATACCATTGAGCCCTTTTAAGCCCAGTAAGGGACTCTTCAATGTGAGGTAGCGGATAAGCATCTTTGTGCGTGACTGCATTGAGCTTTCGGTAGTCCACACAAAACCTCCAACTGCCATCCTTCTTTTTCACGAGGACGACTGGGGCGGCCCAGGGGCTGGAGCTTTCGCAAACCACCCCATTGTCTAGCATGCCCTGGAGGAGGGCCTGTAGTTCAGGATACAGGCTTGGGGGGATGGAGTGGTAGTACTCTCAACAGGGTGGAGCAATGCCTGTGGGGATCTGATGCTGCACAATATCGGTTCGGCCAGAGTCATCATCATGGGAGGCGAACACGCAAGTCCACTTCTTCAGGAGCTGTAGGAGACGTTGGTGTTGATCTGGGTTTAATCCATCTCCCTCAACGGCAAAGACAGGCTGATCTGTATGGGTAAAGAATTCAGAGGAGTTAGACACAGTTCGAATTGCCACTTCCACAGCTCCAGAAGGGTCCGGCTGAACCGATAGATCCCTTCCTATTTGGACATCACGTTCATTGATCTGGGTCACTGTAGCCAAGGGCCAGCGTAATGGGACCTCAACAGGGTATGGATTTGAGTTGTACACACTCATCGGAAGCTTACCTCCGCTCACCACCACTAGGGCACATGCGACAAACCATTCCCCATCCTGGTCCTCCAAGGGTTCGATCAATGCGTTGTGGACAGTCTTAGGGGCTCCATCCTGAAGTTGAGCCCATACCACCATCTCAGACTCTGAGGGGATAACCACTGGTGACTGCCAGGGCAATCAAGCAACCCCATAGAAAAGCACAGTGGGACTTCCTGCCATAACCCTCTGACAGATGGAAAAGACTTGTTCCCATGCTTGACCTGCTACAGGTGAGACCAAGGATTTAAAGGCTGCCAACCCAGGGTGCTTACTCACCAGGGTGACTTGGGAGCTGGTGTCAAGGATGCAGGGGATTGTTCGTCCATTAGCCTCTACCTCAACATGCAGACACTCGCCCACAATCTGGGACTTGGTAGCCGCTCTAACAGAGTGTTCAACTTTCCCTGCCACACGCCCCTCTGTGGCAGGGGGTGCTAAAAACCCGAAGTCGACCTGCGGCGTGCTGGGCAGTATCTTTGAATGTGTCCCCACAGTCTTTGCATATGGGCCTCCCTTGGGAATCCCATTGAAAAGACCTTGCTGGTGGAGTCTGTGGAGGCCTTGATCTCACAGCTGCACCAACGGATGGCTGGGGTGGAGCAGCATGGGAGTGTACATGAGTAGGCTGACAGGTCATTTTGGGGACAGGGGATATCTGTTTACGCAGTTCCTCCACAATGGAGGCGCTAAGGCCCTTCATCAGTGTAAGCTCTGCCACTTCCCTGCGCAAGTCTGCTTGGAGTTCACTCCTCAGTTGGTTCAGATCAGATGTATCGCACTTTGTGGGGTTGATCTGGGAGGCCGCTGTTGGCGTTAGGGCCCGCCGGACCCAGGCGTTGTCGTCACAGTGTTGCTGTTCTTGCTCCAGTGCAACCGCCTCTGTACAGATGGCTCACGTCCTTGCCAATCGAAGTGAAGGTCCCGCAGTCTCAAGATGAAGGACTCAACCCCCTCCAGCTAAAAAACCTGGAGCGTCGCTGGGCTTGGGTGCCCCCATCACCATACTTCTTCTGGAGGGCATCCAGTAGTGCTTTGGTGTTGGCCTTCTCTTCCGCCTTGAACAACCGTGCCTGCCGCCTCGCCTCCCCATCTAACGCTGCCAATAGGAAGTCTACCCCTTGCTGTGCTGTTAACCCTTGAGCCCTAGGCATAGCTTCAATCTGTGACCGCCATGGTCCAAATTTGCCCTTCTGGAATGGAAGTTGCTTTGGATAAAAGCGTCTGATAAATGCTGTAAATGAGCAGTATGTGAGGATGTAACCATGCTCAAGAGTACCTCAGTGGTACCACTGGCAGTCCTGTGATTCAATCCCATCCAACGACCATTGCAGGGGCAGATCTCTAGACACCAGGTCGCCAGGTAACCCCCATGAAAAAACTGAATCATTAATTGTAACTGCAAACATAATTCTACAAATTTAAGTAACTTAATTCTTACAGTTAATTAGTTCTGTGATAGATTAAATTAATGGAGCACTTGCAAGTGTCTTAATGATAAAAGAGAATATATCTTTTCTGTACAGTGTAAGAGACGGTTAAGCATTGTGACTGGACTTGATTTATGAGGGTCTACCAGATTTATTAAACCCAGCAGCTTTTATAACTTTTCACTTTTCACTGATTGTCACCATGGTAATGGATGACTGATGGTGTTTGGCCTGCTCATGTTGACAATAGTTAAGAAGGACATCACATCTCAGCCTCAGAATAGTCTACATAATCTGAATGTGAAAAGATAAGATATTTTATAGCATCTCTTTGTGTATGATAAGAAAATATCTGAATTTAAACAATGCAGTCATAACAAAACAATTGGAAGATATTTCATTTTAAAACATGTTTTCATTGTGTGTCCACAAAGAAGCAGTGAGCAAACATTAAAAGAATTACCAGAACTCCCAGGTGAAACAGACAGCACAAAACAATTTAGCATGTGTTATACTGTGGCTGGTGCTAATACTTTTCGAAAGTCCCACCTCCTTTGACTCTGATCCAACAGTGAAATTTCCATAGAGGATGTGTCTTTCTGAAAGTATAAATATCACAATCCCACCTAATCAATGGAAACAGCAAAGGTGACAAACTATTACACTCAGTAGTTGCATATATATATATATATGGAGCTCTTTACTCTCTTGCATGTGGTAATGACCATCGTCAATTTTTCAAGCATAAATGGGACTTTCTGTAGTCTGCGAGGAGAATCTGTATATCCACAGCTATCAAAGGATGGTGACATCATAGTTGGAGGGATTTTACATTTCCATAACAGATGGGAAGTCATGGACTTGTCCTATTTGGCCAAGCCACCTCCAGTGAAGTGCATGAGGTAAGGAGCACTAGAGAATCAGAATTAGACACACCGATTCCACAGATATGTAGCTGTGATGAAACTACAATGTTGCTTATGATGTTTTGAATTGCAAGCAGTTTTGAATGTAAGGGTGGCAAGTTCTGATATTCCTTGAGTAGGACAGATCTTTTCAAACTTGTCTGTCATTGAATAAATACATGACTAAATACATTTTTTTCCAGTCTTGATTTCAGAGCCTTCCAGTATTCCCAGTCCATGATTTATGCAATTGAGGAAATCAACAACAGTTCCTCAATACTACCTGATGTCTCACTGGGCTACAGGATCTATGACTCTTGCAGCTCCGTGACAATAGGGGTTAAAATGGCCATGGCACTTCTAAACGAAAATGAGAACTCAGACTTGGATGAGCCCTGCATAAAGCCAGCGCAGGTGCAAGCCATAATCGGCGAGACATACTCATCAGTGTCAATGTCTATCGCAAATAGTATTGGACCCTTCCGAATTCCAGTAGTAAGAAGCTGATTATTCATTTATTTAATCAAAAAGAATTATTATTGTTCTAGAATAGAGATATGCAGCTCTGAAGTGACATTTTAATTTGATTACATGACATTATATAAGTTGATCACAAACAAAAATGTACAGTATAGATTGAAAAACTTTATGTACTTGTGTGAATCCGTTTTTAGATCAGTCACTATTCCACCTGTGAGTGTCTCAGCGATAAAAGGAAATATCCCTCTTTTCTGCGCACTGTACCCAGTGATTATTACCAAAGCAGAGCCCTGGCAGAAATGGTCAAACACTTTAACTGGACTTGGGTGGGGGCAATAAGAAGAGATGATGATTATGGTAAAAGTGGGATGGCTGCATTTATGGAAGCTGCAGAACAACTGGGCATATGCTTAGAATATTCCCTTCCATTTTTTAGAACCTACTCACAAGAAAAAGTTCTGAGGATTGTTGAGCAGATAAAAGCCTCTACTTCTCGAGTAATAGTGGGATTTGTTGACTCCTGGGATTTGGAGATGCTGGTGCATGTTTTTTTTGAGCATAATGTCACAGGATACCAGTGGGTAGGAACTGAGGCCTGGATCTCTGATCTAGAACTTGTCACAACAGATAAGTATAATGTACTTCAAGGAGCCATAGGGCTTGCTATCCCAAACACAACAGTAGCAGGTCTGAAGGATTTCATTTTGGATGTATATCCACTGAAATCTGCAGGAAGTACAATTTTTACTGAATTCTGGGAGGCTTTGTTCCAGTGTAAATATTCAGCGTCGAATGATTCTGAGGATACAACAGTGTGCACAGGAAAAGAGAAAATTTCAGAAGTTGAAAATACTTACACAGATATGTCCCAAATGCCCATTTTCAGTAATCTGTATAAAGCAGTATATGCTGTTGCCCATACTCTCCATTATGTTCTTGGATGCAAACAAACATGTCCTTCGAAGAAGCAGCCTGATCCTTACACAGTGAGTACACACACACACACACACACACACACACACATTATATATATACAGTATATATATATATATATAATGAGCCATTAGCACATGGTATATATATATATATATATATATTTTAGGGCTGCCAGTAGATCAAAATCTTTCATCGCGATTACTCTCAGGTTTGC
>JBBPDB010043675.1:0-11263 GCA_037974465.1 Brachypetersius altus | reverse complement strand
GTATGTGTAAGGCAGCAGAAGTGTTACACCAGTAGGTGGCACTATTGCACCACACTACAACCCAGGTTTATGATTTACTTGCCCTTTTTGGTCCCTCTGTGATTCCATATTAATTCAATCACATCTTCTCCATCGTACCATGTATTCACCGAAAGACATCATGTACCGAACCGTGACCCATGTACCGTGACAGTTCGGTACTAATACATGTACCGTTACAGCCCTAATATTCATGCATATACGTTTAAACTTTAATCACAGTGCTTTATAAATACCTAGTAATGCATGAAAAATAGTTGATGAAACATAAAACTGTACATTAGCAGTTGATAACTGATGACTGTTACTGGCGACATATATCTGATTGCACTGTTAATACCAGTATATTTTTTCCAGTTTAGTGTGATAAATGCAACATGCATCCTAATTGGATTTCATTTATTATTCGAGATTATGAATTCCACCTTCCACAGATCTCAGGGAAAGCCTTTTTTATTCTAACAAATTTAATTGACATTGTTTAAAACAGTGGTTTGTGAAATTTAAATGTTTAGTGTATAAAGCATACATTGCTATTTCTTCAGTATTTCTTTTTTACATTTATGATTTATGTGACTCATAATAATTAATGTACTTTTGTATTAATATTCCAGACAATCCAGTACTATTCCAATTCCCCTTCCCTTTAGCTAAATGCAATACTAATTCCAATTCTAATTCCTGGAAGTGAATTGGAATCTACCAATTTAACCCATGAATGGCCCCAACTCTATGAAACACAGCAATTGAGATAATCAGCAGGGTGGGGGTGCTTTTTATGTTTGTAACATATATCATATATATCTGTAACAGTCTTGCCCCACTCTGTTCTGCCTCTGTCATGCCCTGTCTTTATTTTTGTTTAACATTCTTGGCCATGCCCCTTGTTTTTGTTTTTTTCTCCAGCTCCACCCCTTCCTTGCCTTCCTGGTTAGTGTCTGCGCCTGTCTTATGTTGTTTATAGTGCCAGTAATTAGCACATCTTATAGAAAATTTTGACCGTATCTAATAACACATTTTTTCACTCATTTTTTCAATCCACTAACTGTGGGCTTTTTCAGGTCCAATAAGAAGACTGTGCCAGATGTGTATGTGGGTAATCTGGCCATAGCTGACCTCGTCCATGTGACTGTGATGCCTTTCCTCATCTATCAGTGGGCCCGTGGGGGGCACTGGGTTTTTGGCAGCACTCTCTGCACAATCATCACTTCCATGGACAACTGCAACCAGGTGGCATGTGCTGCGGTTATGACCGCCATGAGCCTGGACAGGTGGGTCATTCATACACCTATACCCATTTTTGGGTGGGGCATTAGCTCATGAGCTAATCCCACCCAATACACAATTCACACCCCAGACAATGCACAAACAAAACATTCAATCAAACAAAATACATCAAGTATTAAAGTGTTTAATAATATTAGAGTATAACCCAATGCTACCTTAAAGAAAATACACATCTACCTACCCTACTTCCCACAAGATAAGAAAAGTACATAAACCTACTCCTACATTCCTAACTAACCAAAAACAGAAACAAAAACATCTCTCCCTTTAATAAACAAAAAGGCCCCCTTTTCCAACACAGAGCAAAACCCATAACACTCACAGCAAATTAAAAACATTTCCAGGTAAAACACACCCTGGCCCACAACTGTACAGGAAGAACGAAGAAAAACCAGAAGCCCCCTCCCTGGGTCTCTACTTCCTCCTTCCTATTACACAGCAGTGATTTAATGGTCAGAAATGCTGCTTGACATTCCCTTGCCCATACAAAAGGTTTATCACCCCTAAGCTGGTCGGTAAGCAGAGAAGCAATGCTAGAAAGATTTCTACAAAATGCTCGGTAACAGCCAGCCATAACTAAGAAACGGTGCAAGTCACGGCGAGTCTGCGGTACAGGAAAATTGACAAAAACCTGTCCTTTACCCACCTGTTTCCCTAAATAGGTGACAGTAGCCTTTCCAAATTCACATTTGACCAAGTTCAATGTTGAAGAGTCCTCACAGAAACACCCAAAAATGGTTCTTAAAGTGTCCATATGTTGAGCTCAGGAGGAAGAATACACCACCACATCATCCAAATAGACATCACAATTCAGTACCCTAGCTAGCACTCGATTCATGAGTCTTTGGAAGGTGGCCGGAGTATTTCTGAGTCCAAAAGGAAGAACCGTATATTGCAGAAAATCCAATATACGTGTAACAACAGCAGAAATCTTGGAGGCGTGTGCAGTGAGAAGAACTTGGCAATGTCCCTTTAACAGATCAAGCTTAGAAACATATCTAGACGATCCCACATGATCGATGCAATCTTCCATCCTCGGCAAAGGAAAATAATCTGGCTTCGTCACTGAATTAGCCTTTCTGTAATTTGTACAGAACCGCCAGGTTCCATCCGGTTTTGGCACTAATAGACATGGGGAGCTCCAAGGACTGGCCATTCTCCACCAAGTAGCTCACCTCATTCTGCATTATAAGTTTCTTAGCAGTGTAAACACGATAGGCATTTTGTCTAATTGGTCGATGATCATCCACATCAATATCATGACTCAACACAGCAGTTTTAGAAGAAACATCAGAAAAGAGAGATGAATGTCACAAATGAGCTCTTTTATATCTGACCTTTATATCTGGTCATGTTCTGTAAAATCTTGGAACTGGCCAAACGAGTTCTTGCCAGAAGGACATCGTACATTTGTAAATCATCCTCCTCAGGTGAATATGGGGGAATCAGAAGAACTGGCAATACTGGTTTTGTGCCAGTTGAAAGAACAATATCCTAGGGGGTCATGTCTCTGATGCTGTGTAGGTTTTCAACATGTTTACATTCTCGCCTTCGGTCGGGCATACTAACCACGTAATCGGGGTCACTCACTTTTCTTGTAATCATGTAAGGACCACTGAAATGTGCTTGTACTACACTCCCAGGGATGGGGAGCAAGACAAGAACCTTATTCCCTGGTTGAAACTGCCATCGTGTCACTTTACAATCATGTCTTGCTTTCATTTTGTTTTGGGTTTTGAGTAAAAGCTTCCGAGCTGTTTCCGGGCCACACACTACATGACCAAACACCAGCTCAGAGGACTAAACCCCAGAGATTCCTGCACCAAATCTCAAATCTCAAACAGCAAACAGTAAAAACGGGATGCCCTCATCCCAATCTTTACCACTTTAAAAACAGAATGAGCATCACATGGACTCAACTACACCCTTACTTTCTGGGTGATTTTATGTGTTATGCCTAGCTGCTTAAACACCTGTGTGAACAATTTAGACAAAAAATGAGCCCTGATCTGACTGCACTGTTTTTGGCAGCCCAAAATATGAAAAAAAGTTATCAATGCCTTCACAATAGCTGGAGCTCTTAGAGATTGCAGAGGGACTGCATCAGGATAACAAGTGGCCCTACAAATAGAAGTAAACTTAGTAAAGTAAAGTTCTGATTTCCAGACTGAGTTTTGGGTAATGGGGCTACACAATCAATTAGTGCTCAAATGGTTCACCAAGTATAGGAATGGGGTAAAGGGGTGTCTGTGGTACGACTTGGTTTGGCTTACCAGTCATTTGACAGGCATGACCAGAGCAACAATACTACCGTACCTCTGCTTTTATCCCAGGCCTCATCGCCACGTTGCTCAATGGCCAAACGTGCTTGACTTAGTGGAGGTAACATATAGACCCATCCACCGGCCAAATTTCTGAACCCACCGAACCCAGAGAAACATTACTGTCCTTAGGCTCTCTCAAAAATTAATCAGAAACATCTACCAAACTATTCTGCTTTAGACCGAGTAACCACACATGAAGGGAATACATGAGGGTAAGTGGACTCCACACTGTCTCCACCCAAGGCTACTGGATTTTCTACCACCACAGGGACATAAAAAAAACTCACCACCAGCTAAATCGTTTCCGAGGATAGTCAACAGATCCAACAGATCCGCCTTGCAACAAGAGTCAAGCTGAGAGATAGAGGGAACAATAGTGAATTTCTCCAATTCGAATGCCATCCTTTCTATAGACATACCCACTATAATAGAATCACCTTCTATATATACCAGAAGTTCAACACCCCCCACCGCCAAAATGAAAACAGGCAACAAAATGGGACAAGCCCCCAATTATGTTACGGCCCTGGCTCTAAAGGTCGTACATAATCCCAACCTCCTCCCCAGTAAAAACCGCTATCCAAAACCACAGCTTAAAAAAGGTTTGTTGGTTTATTAATCCCAAACCTTCAGAAAAGGGTACGACCAAAACAACAAACAAAAAACCCCAATGACCCTTCCCACAAGATAAGAAAGATAAGAAAAGTACATAAACCTACTCCTACCTCCCTAACTAACCAAAAACTGTATCCAGGTTTACCTTTACATTTCCGTTAAGGATAATGTATTAAGCTAAATTTAAAATTAAATTAACGTGCTTTGGATTCAATAATTGTTAGCGAAAACCTCAGCAAATTTGTGGAAACCACGGATATTATCAAAATGTTTTGGTTTATTTCGTGACAGTATATTACTCTTTAAGTATTTTAGTGCTAATTTATAGAGAAACATATAATTTATAAATTTTTTAATATATGTATGTACATTCAGCAACAGTTTCATATAAAATATAACTGTATAAATGTTTTTGTGCTGTCCAGAGAACACAAAGAAAGTCAGTGAGAACAAATCCCCTGGAAACCTCTCCAGGCTAAAGTAAAGGCTGCCATAGGAGTGAATGAAAGGCCACTTTTTGTTTGTTTGTTTTGTGTGACTGAGTTCTCTATCAGTCTGCTTCATTTCATGCCTGCTGACCTTTCAGCTAAGTATGTCTCATGGTGCGACGAACATTGAATGCTGTACCCAATAATACAGGAATTTCCTGTCAGGGCACAAATGCCTCCACACAATCTTAGGAACTAAGGTCATCTGCATAATTTCTGCATATAATATCCCACATCTGGGGATTGCTTATCTAGGTCTTATTGTTTAATTACCCAAGATTTGGCTCTAATCTGTAAACAAAAGGCCACCAAAACCAACATGAAAGGTGTTAAAATTTTAATTAAAATGCATCAGTTCTTCATGACGCGTAGATTCCAGAGCTTTCAATTGAGGCGCATGAATTTTGGAAGCTCCTCTGGAACCTATATTTTACTTTGACTTGCATTTATCCTAATCTTACATTTTAAAATGTTCCTGTCTTACACACTCCATTGCTCAAGCTCCTTCCCAGCCTCAGAAACATGCAGAGGAGTTGAGGGGAGGACAGGAGCAGGAGAAAATGGAGAAAATGAGCAGGAATTAGAGAAACAGGACAGCTGATTTACTTCTAATGTTTTGGGGGAGAATTTATGGCACTTGTCCACTGTTGCAAGGTACCACAAACAAATGTTTTTCCATTACAAATAAAGAACCCAAACTATACCTATGCTGCTCGATGGCATAACCAAAAGTGGGCCCCAGGCGAGCTGATGGTGTCATTGTTTTCTGATTGGTTAAAATCTCATCATAACATGAAAAGAGGGCATTGTTTTTAAACTGTCCACACAAAAATAACAACAACAGAGAAGTTCCAGTTTTCCATGATGCTAACAAATTTATCTTTAACGTAATGCAAAAGTGCACCTGGACATTGCTAATAAGTTAATAATAAATGTGTTAAGGTTTAATCTCATGTCTGAAGGATGGCAATTAAAAAAATCAAGACAATTAAGACTATAAATAATAAAAGACCACAATATCAAAAGCAGATCTGACAGAAAGCTACATGGGTGCAGTTTTGGGATGATGACCGACTATAAACTGTGGGGAAAGTTACATCACCTAAGTTCCATTTTAACTAGCAGAACACTGGATGGGGTAGTTTTGTCCCATCCTACCAGAGAGTGACGCCAATTTTGCTGTCTTAGATGGCTGGGGCTCCACTATTAAACATGCCAATCTCCTAATCATATCGCTTTACAGTTGTGCCAATCGGTCAATTGTTGTGTAAATTTGGTAAAATTATTGATTAAATATGCCTCGTAAAATGCAATGTTCTCTTGAAAGTGTACCCCGATACACTCATGAACATCTAATACACAATCAGCTTTGGCTGCCTACCAGCAGTCAGACAGCAGTTTCAGAATGCTATGCGAAGCCTATACAGTCTAATGGACTTCAGTGAGGCCGCTGAGGAAAATGCATCACAGAGTAAATATTTAGTAAGTCATGAATGCATATACATGCATGTACATGGATAACTTTGGAAATATGAATACATTAATTATGTGTGATAGTTCATAATTTATAGTGCTGCATAGATAAACATGCTTCTCTAATCATACATTTCTTCTAGTCGTTTCAGTCGTGTTTAATATTCTATGGCATCTGATCATTCCGTGCACTGTTTGTGGAAAGCATGTTTTTGACCTAAGGAAATTTAAATTCCAGTACATACAGCAGTGCTGCTGTAGTTTTTAAATGTTGAGTCCACTCCATTAGTCTCATCTACCTCTCGGCTCTGAAGTGCACCCATATGCAGAAGTTAAAGAAGATAGTTCCTCTGTTGCTGCCCAGTTTCTTTTAGTCATCCTTTATTCCTTACATAAGTGCTCAAGTTTTGACCACAGCATGCTGTTGGATGAATATTTTTAATCAGTGTGTTATTCTGATGTGCTGCAAATGATCCACCACTCAAAAGCTACAAAGTGCACATATATAGTGAGTGGAGCTGAAAAATGGACAGGGTTGGGGTACCAAATGATGTGGCCAGTGAGTGTAAATGGTAGATTCATATAGTGGTCTGTGGCATGGGCAACAGAACCATTATTGCAGGGGGGGAATGTTCCCCTCACTTTTCAAAAGCAATCATTTCTTCCCCCCAACATCAAAAATGCTTCTGGTGCCCATGTTCTGTGGAATTATTTTTTGCAACATGTCAGGTTTTGGATGGAGCTGTCAGCCCACACTTTTTACCCTCTAGTTGATGACTGGCATCAGGAATGGTACATTTAGGCTCATATTCTAAGTGTATGTGGAAGCTTTATATAAGCAATGCTTCCATATGCACATTATTCAAATTGTATGTAAAGTAATTAATTAACTTACCTGCGCCTTCAATGCTGTTGCAGATATCTGGCTTTGGTTCATCCTTTCCGTCTGATGAGCCTTCGGACGAGGTCCAGGACGATCCGTATCAATCTTTTCGTGTGGGTAACGTCCTTCGTCATGGTGCTGCCCGCCTGGCTCCATTCTAAGGTGATCCGCTTCAGAGATGGGCTGGAGAGCTGCTCGCTGAACCTGGTGTCCCCCAGAGAGGTGTTGTGGTAAGAGACCTCTTATTCTCACCCCCTGCAGAGGTGCAAAATTGACTCAAAATTGTGCCAGTTCAACCACATCTAATTGTTAAACTCCTTATTATTGAACAAATGGTTCTTGTGCTTTTCATCCATTGCTTAGCAACCATAGCCTACCATTAATAAGCTTCATTACTTAGTGGAAGAACTGTGAAGAACACTGATCTTTTGATAGTAGATTTAATTCACTTCCACATGTGCTGCTAGATTACATGTGCTGCTGGTCAGGTCAGAATGACCTGATGGACCGCAGTCTATAACTGTATATCGAATGTAGAACTGTTTATAGGCAGTATTAATTGACAGTATTAATCCATGTTGTCCATATAAGTTGTGTTGTATTGTTTTTATGTACTGTTTTTATGTGTGTGTGTGTGTGTGTGTGTGTGTGTGTGTGTGTGTGTGTGGGTGCATGCTTTCATACAGGTACACTCTCTACCAGACCATGACATCCTTCTTCCTCCCTTTACCCCTCATCCTCACCTGCTATATCCTCATCCTCTGCTATACCTGGGGAATGTACCGCAAGAACAAGCAAGCTCACAGGTGTGTTACCATATCTATATGTGTTGTACTGTCCCTACAGGTGTGTTACTGTTACTGCGGGTGAATTACATTGACTGCAGATATGTTACTGGCACGGCAGGTGCATTACTCTGTAGTTGTGTTACTGTCACTGCATTTGTGTTGAATTTACTGTAGGTGTGTTTTATACAGCATTACTGTCCCCGCAGGCAATGTGACTACATGTTTTACAGTCACCATTGATGTTTTATTCTCTCCATAGGTGTGTTAGTGTCCTTGCAGGTTTGTAACTGCCATTGTACTGTTGTTAAACTCGGTTCAGGTGTGTTACTGCCTGGTACATAACTTTACTGTGGGTGCGTTAGAATAATTTCAAGGTGGTATCTTGCAGTGCAAATGTTTATTGCCACTACAGGTGTTTTACTCCCATTACAGGTGTTACTTAAACTGCAAGTGTTTTACTGCCACTGCAGCAGCATTACTGTCACTGCAGTTGTGTTGAAGGTGCTGCAGGTTACTGCCAGATACATAACTTTACTGTGGAGGTGTTACCATAGTTCTAAACTTGTTACCCTGCATTGCAGATATGTTGCTGAACCTGCAGGTGTGTTATTGTCCCTGCAAGTATGGCATTGTTACAATATGTGTTACCGATGTTTTACTCTAGTGTGACATAAGTGCGTTACCTTTGTTACAGATGTGTTACTTTCTTTGCAGTTGGGGTGTATGAATAATCCAAGTGTGTTTCATTTCATCCAGTTCAGTTAACTTGTCCGCAGGTGTCTTATTTTCCCCGTTGGTTTGTTGCTCTTATTATAGATAAGCCACTGTCACAAAAAGGGTCTTACTCTCACTACTGGCATGTTACAGCCTTTGCAAGGAAATGATTTTCATTTCAGGTATGTTAGCTTCTCTTCAGGGGTGGTGCCTTCTCAGCAGATGTGCCTTTCACAGAAGATGCAATACCTTTTACTGCAGGTCTGGATTGGTCTGTCACTTTAGGTGTTTTATTTTCATCATAGATGTGTTATTTGTACTCCGGGTCCATTCCCCACCCTGCAAATGTGTTTCTGTTACTTTAGGTGTTTTACTGGCAGCTGTATTGGCAAACCTGCTACTACCACCCACACCTCAATGTAAGAAATCAATCAAACAGGCATTGAGGACATACTGAACCTTGATCCTCTCATTTAAAATGGACTTTTAACAAGTCCCTTATGAGGTTATATGGTGTGAGTCAATCATACATATATGGATGTGTGACGGTTAGTGCGAAGAAACAGTAGGCCTAAAGACTTTAAAAATAATCCATTCACAAATTTATGTAACATTATAAATTCATATCTCCAAAAGAATCACTTAACATGACCATTTGTATTGTTAGGACTATTTCTGACAGCATGGAATTTTGACACAATGTTAAACACAACTAGTACTTTAAACACTCGCTCTAAATAAATGGAAAACGTAAAAATGTAGGTACAAGGTTTGCTCCAACGGTGACAAAAATAAGTAATAACTCATAAAGCAAGTTGATTGAACCCCAAAATAATGTATTGTTAAAAACCTGTTTTTCATCTTATTAGTCCTTAATTTTCTTCTGCTTTCTGTCCATTGTGTCTTTTTTATCTGATTGTGTTGTGTCCTGCAGTTTGCTGAATTAATGTTATTCTTGTTATGCCTCGGCATTACTACTGTAGTGTAGGATAGTTTTATTTTAATATTGTAGAGTTGTTTTAAATGTGTAGTGCATTATCAAAGCAGTGAGCATCACTTTTTTATTGTTCTAGTGTATCTAAACTGTATCCATAACACTAGAAGGCACAGTAAGTACACTGGCATCACAGCGGCAGTTTAGAATGCAGTTTTTTTTATTATACAATATTGCAAAGAATTAATAATAATAAGAATAAGAATAATAACATGCAGAAAATAGTACGCAGGATTTATAATACCTTAATAGTATAGTGTTTAATAATTTTATAAGTAGTCTTCACATGAATTTCAACAGTTCATTGAAATGATAAGAATAAACAAAAAACACAATTAAAGCTATAATACAAATAACAGTAATATAATAATTACAAAAAAATCACTTAATTAAATGTGGATATTACAAAATGATAAAAACCTTCCTTCTAAATAGTAATAATTTTTTTTTTTTACCTATTTAATATATTGTTATTAATGCCATACAGCTTTCTCTTTCATTCTAGAATCATCCATATATCATGGCAGGAATGGGGAAGGATGCACTAGCTGGGCACAGAGATAATTAAATAATAAGGCTGTAATTCAAGCTTTTCACAGCAATACTGACTCACACATAGCCTATACAACACACAGCTTGGGTCGGAAGAAAGTGAAAGTGACAATCTGGTCATATGTGAACACACCAAACACATACAGTGTGAACAGCACGAAATACATCCTTTGCATTTAATCCATTCACCAAGTGAAGTAGGGGGCAGCTACGAACACGGCGCCCGGGGAGCAGTGTGTGGGGACGATACCTCAGGTTACCTCAGAGGTTCCTCGCGGTCTTGGGAATCGAACTGACGACTTTCTGATCACGGGGTGAATGCCCTAACCACTAGGCTACAAACTGCCCCGGAGGACCTTCTTTCTGGAGGCCAACACCAAAACAGAAACTCAAGTATCAAGTTCACAAGGACATTCACTCCACATGAAACTTTCTCCTCACACTGGGTACAGAAACTGGTACAGAGTCTGTTTTCATCAGGGGCCAGTACAGATCACTCCATGCTCCGTGGAGCTCTCTCTCATTCAGTAGGGGCTCATGCCGTTACACACTAAGCTCATTAAGTTGTAATGGGTTCCAGCTGAATGTGGTCTGACTGGCTGCTGGCTGCCACTTGAGAGACCGCTGGATGAACTAGGAAAGTCTGCAGTGTATGTGCTACCCTTCTCTTCCTTGAACCAAGAGAAGATACAAGATTCATAACCCTATCTGGAGCTGCAGTATGGAGTTGGGTGACCATACAATGATTCTGAGGAACGGTTGGCCTTTTGTACACACACACTCACACAGTGTGACACAGCTCAAACTCAAGCTCTTTACTTAAACACAGGACAGGTGGACATGTCGGCAGGTACCTAGCAACCCAGCAAGAGAGCTAATGAAGCTCCCCACTCTCACCTGGGTTGCCTAGGCACCCAACAACCACACACCATGACATAATTAGTACTCAGATGGACCCAGTTGAGGGTGTGGCTAAGACAGATATGAATTTTATTATAATTTTTTTTAACAATTTGTAACTATATATATATATATATGTATTAGGGGTGGGCATAGATTACTTTTTTTTAATCTAGATTCATCTCACTGTAATCTTGGAATTAATC
>JBBPDB010043647.1:0-11263 GCA_037974465.1 Brachypetersius altus | reverse complement strand
TGAAGCAGGGGGCAGCCAGGAACACGGCGCCCGGGGAGCAGTGTGTGGGGGACGGTACCTTGCTCAGGGTACCTCAGAGGTGCCTAGCGGTCTTGGGAATTGAACCCAGACTTTCTGGTTGCAGGGCGAATGCCCTAACCACTAGGCTACCAGCTGCCTTAGTGTAGAACTTAGAGCTGCATGGTCCATAAAGACTATAACAAACACAATAGTTGCTTGAATTATATCTGCAGTTGCTTCCCTAAAACCTCCTGTATATTTATGATGCGCTTTGTCTTTGATTTTAAATAAAAATGTAGCCCTGCACTTCTACTCTTGAGGTTGCTTGTGAAACCAGACCCTGTTGTCTTAAGAGACTAATATCTCAAAAAGATTTAGAAAATTAATTTTGTGCAGCACTGCTATTGATTTACTTGTGATGACCTGGAACACATTCTGTAGCAGTTTTTATATCTGCCCTCTCCTATTCCTCTACAGGCCTATGACAGAAGATTCCCAACCTGTCCCCTCATCCCCATATTTGTGCACAGTGACACTATCAACGAGAGCAAGAGTGAAGACGGAGCCATTCATGTCATAGAGCGCAGATGCACTATTGATGTGGATGCGCCTCGACTGTTGAAAAGGGTACTTTGCCGTAACTGTACTGTAAAATACAACAGCAGACTGGTATAGATTTTTTTGTCAAACTGTCACTTCAAGTGATATTTAGTTTATTTTTTAAATATATTTCTGTTTTCAGGAAAATGTTACACCAATGCACTTGCAGAGCAAATGGAATGATTGGCACCCAATGTTTCTCACAAGGACTTTATGTATACCAACAGATAGCAGGGGTGGAATATCTATACTTTGTGCAGAAGAATACCCTGGACCTGAGGGAGAGAACGCTGCATATTGAAGCCTATAATGAGTCATTTTCCAGCAGGGTGATCGTCAGAGAGCACTGCAGCTACACGGTCAGGAGCACTTTTATCAAATGACACTGAGAAAATTAGAGCAGATGTTCCTAACACATACTGTTCCAGGAACTCCAGATGTTGTGCTTTTTTATTTGTTCAACCTTGAAACTCATGTAGGTCAGATAATCTACTGTTGATCTTTTGCTATCGTTTTTTGTTTTTCTCGCTGTGTAAACGTCCCACAAGTGTTGTTGTAGTTTTTAAACTGCTCTATGTCACTACTGGGCCGCCTGCCAACCAAAAATGTCCAGCTAAAGGAGGCCCTGTTTTCAGAACCTGTCCCCTGATTAATGGCTAGAGACCTTCACAAACATGACAGAGTGCAACAGTTCTATTCACAGAGAAAGCAGATTCGACTCGGAGTTCCTAACATGGGCATGCTGTCAGTTATACATATAAGTGTATAAGTAGTAAACTGCAAAAAATATTTAAAGTTGGTTTTTCCATAGACTAGTAATAGCAGCGTTCCTGAAGATTTGCATCTCTCAGCCAAAGATGGAGATGCTGCACCCCAATAGACAGTTGAAGAATTTCAGAAGTTGTTTACTTCAAAACAATATGCCACATATCACAAGGACTGTACCACACTAGCTAGAAAAGCACATGGGTGATTGACATGGGCTTGATAATGTGGCCTCTATGATTTATGGTGCAAAAAGAATATAAAACAAACATTGTTTTTACTTTTATACCGTAGTGGCGGCTTGTTTGGGCAGTTAATCAGGCCCAACATCTCCACTCGCATTGCACATCAAACGATCACCTGTGATTGTCTCAATGCAGCAGTTCAGTCACTAATGAACAAGCACTGACTAAAATTGCTCAGCATATGCCTAGCTTTAGACCAGTTCACACAATGCATAAGGATGTAAGTGAAGTATTCTTATTTAAAATGTATTTTAATGTTTTTTTTTGTAGTCTTATTTGTTAATTACACATCACTGGTCTTGGTTCAATATCACCCCGCAGGTTCACCCAGAAAACGAAGACTGGACGTGCTTTGAGCAGTCAGGCAGTATGGACATTAAGTCATTCTTCGGCTTTGAGAGCACAGCAGAGAAGATCGCCATGAGGCAATATGCTGCCAGCATTAAAAAGGTATGTTCATGTGAATTTGTGTGTTAATAGCATAGAAAGAATTATATTTCATCTGTAGTTTTTCTCATGTTAGAGATGACTATTTACCCAGAATAGTGTTTCCTTAATAGAGCAGTGCCTTTTCTGTACAGCAAGCCCCCGTTATTTGCGGGGGTTACGTTACACGAGCACCCGCGTATAATGAAAAAACGCGTTGTTGTGTTTTGGTCAAAAAATGACTTAAAAAAGCCTATTTTGATAGTATAAACACTAAATATGCCCCCAGATGTCCTCCCAGATCACTTTAATTTCATTTTAAACAGTTTAATACATTACCCTTAACGAAAATGTAAAGGTAAACCAGAGGTTTAAATAAGGAAAAGTCACGAACGAGAGAGACAGAGAGAGAGAGAGAGAGAGAGAGAGAGAGAGAGAGACGATCCGTGCGCTCCAGAACGAGAGAGAGACTGAGAGAGAGATACAGAGAGAGAGAGAGAGAGAGACACGCGCTCCGGAAAAGTCCTGATTACTCGTTAAAGTAGCGTTGGAGTACACTGTGATACCATACTCTTGTAAGCTTGATTTGAACAGTATTGTACTGCAGGGTGTAGTGTGTTGCTGTAAAAATTAGCAATCAAAAATACAGTGTGTATGGAAAATTGCAAACAAAAAGTCAAGGTGTCAGTGAGTACAGTCTTCTTCACCTTCAAAAGAGAAAACTCTGAAAGGAAGAGGTCTAGCAGCCGTAACAGCATCAGAACACAAGTTTCTTAGAGTCAACAGCTTGTGTGATCACAGGATCACAGCTTCAAGTACAGATTAATAGTGGTCATAGAAAACAAGTCTCAGTTTCAACTTTAAAGAGAAGACTTGACAGGTCACGGTGCAGCAAGAAACCATTGTTAAGATGTCAGAATAATAATAAGTGTGTGATATAAACTGTCAAACATGGAGGAGGAAGTGTGATGGCCTGCAGCTGTTTTGCTGGATCTAGGGTGGTGACTTGTACAGAGTGAGGGAAACTCTGAACCAAAACATCTAGTACAGCATTCTGCAGCGCCATGCAGTGTCCTCTGGTACGCACCTAGCAGTTCACCCTATCGCAAGGTAATGAAGCAAAACATAAGAGAGATATGTCAGAACTACATTGGGGAAAAAACATGGAGTGGACAGTCTCCAGACTTAAACTCCATCGAGCTGCTTTTGGATGAACCGGGCAGAAGAGTGAAAGCAAAGCAACCTACAAGTACCAGACATTTACGGGAACTTCTGCTACAGAGCTGGGAAGAACTTTCTATCAATTAGTCAAAAGTATAGAATAAATTTTGGGTTATAGATTTATACATGGATTCTGTGATTTCCTTTTTAACTTCAGTGGTTATTTGTTTGATGCTTTCAATTCAGAGTACAATGAGACATTGAACTGCTTGAATTTCAAAATAAATTTGGACAAATTGGGGTGTTCTAAAACTTTTGACCGGTAGTGTACAATACTGTTCAAAATCCTGAAATCACATTAAGAATGTTTTCAATTCTGTAAACAAATGTTGGTGCAGAAATTCCTACAACTCCCATGGTACCTTTAGATATTCCCATGCCCTTATTCTGTAAATGTAACCATTTTATATTTACTGTAGATGTTCAACATCCTGATGTAGAAGTACACTATAATTACATTACACCAAGATTAAACCAAATCGCTCTGCTGTAGAAAAGAGTGACATTTTAACTTGCTTTGTGAGCACGAGAGAGGCTATGTATAGCCTGAACGGGAAGCAGAGTAAGGCTGGAAATGATCTTCCAAGCAGTAAGGTTGGAAGTTGGACAGGTTTTACTGAGGAGGCTTTAACAGAGTCTAAAGAGTCCAAACCATCATGCTTGAGTGGTTATAGGAGAGACAGGAAAGGTTCACACAGCAGGATGCCCCTACACTGTGAGACTTATATGTATGCCTGGTTGGATCTTAAAAAAATGTCCCTGAGTTTCAGTAAACTTCCGCTTATACGCGGGTTAGTGCTCCTTTGTTAAGAAAAATATAATTAACTAATTTTGTAACTTGTAATTTTGTCAGCTACATTTCCATATAAAATAACTATTCGTTTTTTGTTGCTGTCCAGAGAACACAAACAAAGGGCGTTTTGGAATGGTGACATACTGCTGTACTCAGAAAGTAGCCAATCCAAGAGCGTTATTTATTTTTCCTTGCTTCTGATTGGCTGCTGCCCTGTGACACATCTCACGTAGATCTCGAGTGTTTCTCTGAGTGTTCTTGTGTTTTTCGTTTTGCAGTTCTTTAAGCCCCGTATTTTTATTACTGTAAACTAAATTAATTCATTATTAAACACTTTTTTCCTGACAGTATTGAATATTGAAATATACTCTGGTATTTTTTGGACGACTGCGCAGCTATTAAAGTATTTAAAACAACGAAATCGATTATTTCTTCAATTGATTCCAAACATTTGAACCATAGTACATTCTAGAGCAGTGGTTCCCAACCTGGGGTCCGGGCTCCCGTTAGGAGGGTCCGATAGATCACAAGGGGTGCGCACAATTTTGTCTGCACTGAGGTTACCAAAGCTAATTTGTCGACATTAAATTCATAAAACCACAATGTCTGACGAACGGAAAAGTGTGTGTATATGTGTATAAGAACAAATGCCTACAACCGTTCTTTATTTTTTGCAAATAAAAGTTGTAATTAATCACTTTCTTTTTGTGCGTCTATGCGGGAGGAGTTGGGGTTGAGGGGCCTGGCTTTTCTTAGACACAGGCAAGGGGGCTTCAAGGAAAAAAGGTTGGGAACCGCTGTTCTAGAGGACCCAAAAGCGTAGTCACTTTCTCTCTCTCTCTCTCTCTCTCTCTCTCTCACTCTCCCTCTCTCTCTCTTTCTCTCTCCCTCTCTCTCCCTCTCTAACTCTCTAACTCTCACATATATTTTTCATACAGGGGAAGGAGATCATTGAGTATTATCTCAGAGAGCTGGAGGCAGAGGGTATAACCTTCATCCCCCGCTGGAGTCCTCCTTCCACCAGCTCTACAGTTAGTTCAGCCAGCAGCAGAGAAGAGCACGGCAGGGCCCACAACAGCCCTGCAGACATTCTACCTGGGTCTCCAGAGGGTGAGATGACTGGCAGTGTTTTCCACAATGTTCATGTGCACTTGGTTTGACACCGTCTGTCAAAGTTTGGTTTTCGTGGCCTTTTCGACCTTTTCCAAAGTAAGACATACCATTAAGTAAGAGTAGATACAAATGTTTACATACGTTTTTGCAAAGAAACCACAAAATTGAAAGAGGTTTAATTTCTTTCTGCAAACAGACAACTAAAGCAGTGAATATATATCAGGACTGATATTGTAGGACATGAATATTAGCCAAGTTTCTGACTTCAGGTATAAAATTAACTGATATAATGATTATATTACATGTTTGTTTTGGTGTGACTCTTCCAGATAAGTTAGACACAGACTACATCAGGCGCTATCTGGGAGAGCTGAGCCCTCTGCAGGAGAGCTGCCTCATCCGCCTTCGACAGTGGCTGCAGGAAACACACAAGGGAAAGGTGGCAAAAAAGGACACACACATACAAGCATGCATATTGACACATGCATACTTTTTTGTCCAAGGCGTACTGTTGGCTTTGTTGAGGTTTAGTTGAGTTTAGATATTTTTACTCGAATACAAGTCCTCTCAGCTGAGGTTCGTATTTCATGCCTTTTGAAAGCCAATCTCTCACCTTTTGAAAAAGATTGTTGTATGAACGTAATTCAGTTAAGAGCAAAATATTCATATAAAGACTTTCTGCAGTTATGGCCTTTATTTACCCCTACATTTAAGTGGAGAGGCGCTATCATGAGTAACAAAGGGTGTGAATTTTTAAAAGAATCTGAATATTTTCGAAACGTTGATTCTTTTATGTATTCAGTACATAATTAAATATAAAAATTGACAAAAGAAACACACTGCATTCACGTTTATGACATTTTTACAATACCCTGAGATATTTTACTTAGGGGCAAAAAATGAGCATATACTTTATTTAATATTATAATACACTCAATGAATAGATTACAGGTTATAGTCGACTGTGAACTTTCAGTATAGGTTTTGTATTCATCTTTAGATCAAGGCAGCACAATATATCAGTGCATACTTACATCCCCATGTCCATCTCTTACAGCTCCCTAAAGACCAGCATGTGCTGCGCTTCCTGCGATCACGAGACTTTAACCTGGAGAAGGCTCGGGAGGCACTTTGCCAGACTCTGACCTGGAGGAAGCAGCACCAGGTGGACTTACTGTTAGACACGTGGCAGTGCCCACAGCTGCTGCATGACTACCACACTGGAGGGTGGCATCATCATGATAAAGGCACGGTAGCCCCCCTGCTGTACAGCTTGCTGTACGTTTTGTA
Source organism: Brachypetersius altus (assembly GCA_037974465.1). NCBI lineage: Eukaryota > Metazoa > Chordata > Actinopteri > Characiformes > Alestidae > Brachypetersius > Brachypetersius altus. The sequence continues at coordinate 4,810 of JBBPDB010043647.1, read as the reverse complement.
AAAAAAAAAAAAAAAAAATTGTACAATTGACAGATTTTTTCCATGACCCCAAATGTAACCCATCATGATATGTTTGCTGTCCAAAGTTTGTTTCTCTGGTTTTGCATTGGAGCCGTGAGGCTAAGTAAGCAGAGCTTATCTACACAATTAGCATTGCATTGTGCAAACTTCCTGCCTAAATCATCACATGCAAGCAAACTCGAACAGAATTCATGCTATGATTTAAGCCATTACATTTGCCTTGAAGCTACAGTACAAAACTCAAGACGCTGACTAATATTACATAAAATTGCTCGCTTGGCCAAAACTGGATAAATGACATAATCAGTTAGAAACTACGAAATCTACATTTCTCAAGTGTTGAGTTTAGAATGAAAGCATTTAAACCTAAATTGTATGATTTAACAATGTAAATAACAAGGAATTAAAATATGTTGTTGTCATGGGGTTTAATTGGCCAAAAGTGGCCACAAGCCTAGTTAGTCATTTTTTATCATGGAAACCAGCATGGCGGCTGACCCACAAGCCAAGTTGAGCGCAGTCACTGGATTAGATTAGATATAGCCAGGATGAGCTTAATCATTCTGTCAGTGCACAACTCTGGCTAAGTGGCTAAAGTTAACTTCACCCCCAAACCAAACTGTGCCCCTCTGGTATACCAGCCTCTTACCGCACATTTGCCTCCGAACATTGCGTGTTTTATTATGCCTCTGTGCTCTGTAGCTTAACTGGCCAGTAGACAGCATTAAAAAAGTGAAGCTTCTGGTTAATACATTCAGAATGAATTCCAACATAACATTATTATAGCAGTACAGAGTAATACATTCACTCTGATATATGATATATTTAACAGTGTCAAGACCTGACTTCCCTTCTTGGTTACACTGGTCAAATACACAGACCTGCTTCTGTTAATGGTTACCCTCATTCACTGCCTGAGCCGGAATTGCACAGCAGACAGAATGGCAAATGTGATGACTGTGTATTTTTGAGCTACACACTTTCCATAGAAAAACTCACTTACTGACCTACTTTATTTTAGCCAAATCAGACCTATTTAAACATTTTTTTTAATGAGAAGGTTTTGTATTTTAATTTGTTTTGTACATAACTTACAACTTAGTGTCATACAAGGGCCGGTACAAGGGCTGGATGATGAGCAATTTTGAGAAATCTGGGCGAAATGATTGAGTATTCAGTATGTCTAGAGTGGTTTCCTTTTACACGGGGGATGGGGAGATGGGAGGTTGTAGTCTATGGGTTTTTTGTAGTCTTAGTTTTGAGAATTGGTTGCTGGCTGGTGCTCATGTCTTTTAACAATATTGAACTAAAGTTTTAGTGCATAGAAAATGATTGAACTAATAGCTGATTTTCTCTACAAAGCACTGCCATTGGCATTGCATAATTTAGTGTCTGTAGCAGTTTACACTTCATATCTTATCATAGTAATTTCACTAACTGTTTAATTTTCTTTTTTTTCTAATTTTTATTATCTTTTATTCCTTATTGTTTAATACATGTTTGAATATGAATTTGTTACTTGAATAAGTAAGAAATTCATTACATAGTTCTTCTCTGGAGTTATTGTGATCACAGCATATCTCAATATGGAAAGTTGACTGTGTGTTTTGCAGTCAGAGCAAAGAGATTAACGTATCTTTGTATGTGTGTTTGCTTATGTGATTCATGTAGATGGCCGGCCCCTTTACATCTTACGACTTGGACAAATGGATACTAAAGGACTCGTCCGGGCACTAGGAGAAGAGTCTGTTCTTAGACAAGTAAGCAGCACATCCTTTGCCTTTGCAGTTATGAAATACAAATAGTTTCTAACCCTAAGCCTAACTCCAGGTGCTGTCCATCAATGAGGAAGGTCTGAGGCGCTGTGAGGAAAGCACAAACATTTTTGGCCGACCCATCAGGTACTAAAGCAGATTAGTTGTTTTGTCTGTACAGCACAATACAGCATGCTCATTTTCTGTGTATAACCTAAAATTACTAGCTGCTGGACATGCCTGGTGGATCTGGAGGGCTTGAACATGAGGCATCTGTGGAGGCCAGGGATCAAAGCCCTCCTAAGGATCATTGAGGTGGTAGAGGCCAATTACCCTGAGACTCTAGGACGCCTGCTTATAGTAAGGGCACCCAGAGTCTTCCCTGTGCTCTGGACACTGGTAAGGACCAAATGGATTTTCTAATAATGTTTACTGTGACAATATTAAGTTTGTCTGGCATGCCATCCAACTTGGAAAAGTCTTGTTTTGTTACTCTAACAACCCGTCTTAATGTACATGGCAGCAAAAAAATTTTTTTCAGGCAGTTCACTACAGCTCTGGTTGTTTTAAACATGTTAATTGTTGCTCTAACTGTGGTTAGGGTCATTTAAAGGCATGCAGCGTTTTAGTTCTCATTGCTTCAGTGTTTCCTATAGAAATGAGATCTGTTTGTGGTTATTGCTGAAAAAATGGTGGGGGTGGAGATGTCATTATTTTGCTGATGGGGTCTGTAGTGTAAGCTTAGCTCTTAACTCTTAAACACTTGTTTATGGCTTATAGAGTTGGGTCTCTACAATTGAGAGAGTTGTGTTAAGAACACTAATTTATCTTTGGAGATGGAAAAAATGAAGTGTTCATACTAACCTTTCACAAAAAATGGATTAATAACTAACCGTTAGACATTTTTTCCTTTTTTTTTTTTAGAGTCATCTTTACCAAGGGGATGATCATTTTAGAGTTGACTACAGTTGTGCTCATGTATGCTTTCGAGCGTTTCACAGATTGTCTCACACACTTTTGTTCTGTGTGAAAGGATCGCATTTGCTTACATATATCTAGACACTCACCTATCAACTCTTCATTTAGTGACACTAAATGTCAACCCATATCGAACCACTGGTTTAAATGCCATGTGTGAGTCCATATCTGCAAGATGTTTTCTACAGAATACTACTAATTAGCAAGCTTTTTAAATGTCATGTTTGCTCCTGTACCTGTTTAACTGCAATGTAGATGCTAGTGGCCTTCTGCCTCATTAACCTTGGCCTTTTATGCACCTAGATCAGTCCATTTATTGATGAGAATACTCGTAAGAAGTTCCTCATCTATGCCGGGAATGACTACCAGGGCCCAGGAGGCTTGGTGGACTACATCAGCAGAGATTTCATCCCTGATTTCCTTGGAGGAGATTGTCAGGTGAGATCTTGGGTCGAGCCTTCAGCAGTGGTTCCCATTTGTGGTACTGGAGCCCCTCAGTTTTATTTATTTAACCCTTTATTAAATCTAATATTGCTAAAAAGCAGCTTTACAGAATCTAGGTCTGAGCTCCTAGTGAGCAAACCAAAGGCTATAGAGGTGAGGAGAAACTCCCTAAAGCAAGAAGAAGAAACTTCAAGAGGAGCCAAGAACTACTCCTCTCGTCACCACCAGATATCGAGGAGAATAAAAAACGTTTCCTATATGGATGACTAGCAATGAGTCTTTTCAGATATCTTTTATTGTTAGCTAAATAAAAGCTAAAGTTAGCTAAATTCTATTGTTAGCTAAACAATGCTGGCAGTATTTGTAGTGCTCAGCTCCATCAGATAAACCACACTCTTGCAAAAGCAACTAAATGCTACAGCGTTAATAGTTACAAAATTACAAAAGTTACCAAAAAAACGTGCAAAATTAAAGAAAATGAACTCAGAACTTGGAATGACCTCTTTGCAATACATTTAACAATGTATTTTGTCTGATAAATGCTGTAAATGTAAATGTATTTTGTGTATGAGATTATGTCAGTCATGCGTATTGCATTGGTGTTATTGGCAAATTTGTTTAAGACAAAGCCCCATTGAGAGCAATCATCACATGCAGAAGAAGGGACAAAAATTGCACTCATAAAAACCTACAGTCCAGTCAAGATGACTTGCATGTGCAAAACACCATCCTGATATCCCCACAAACTCCCAGAGAAGCCTAGTGTGCATTAAGAATCCAAAAAGGCTATAAGCATTGATCTTTTGCTTCATTAAAACAGCTTCTGAATCTGCTGTGAACTGCTATTGAAACCCAGCTTCAGTAGGGTGTTATGGGCTGTGCTTCCACTGGGTTCGAAACACATATGTATGCATATTGTACTGAATAGACAGAGAGCAGTGATAGGGAAAATATTTTACTTTCTAATAACTACAAATACTTCATTACAGTTTGAGTGATTATAATAAACGGACCCATTGTTAACTATTTCAGTGTCTCAGGACGAGCATGACTGCAGGTTTTCATCCCAAACTAGCAGGAGTTTGCATGCTTCTACATGTTTAAAGAGAGTGGATCCAAACCTCTGTTTCTACTCTTTGTACAGTGTGATGTCCCAGAAGGCGGGCTAGTACCCAAGCTCTTATACCGCACAGCTGAGGAGCTGGAGAGTGAGGAGTTCAAACTTTGGTCCGAAACCATCTACAAAACCGCCAGCGTGTTCAAAGGAGCTCCGCATGAGGTAGCAGTCTCCTACTGAGTGTTCTCTACAGCCCCAATGATTTGGATTGAATGTACACCTCGTCTAGGTCCTGTGGGTTAGTTTCCAGAAAATGTTAGGGAGAATAGTGCCATCTGCTGATGCTCAAAAATAAGTTTTGAATGAATGTGGAACTTCTATCCCAATTTAGTAGTCTTTTTAAAGCCATCTGCTGAAGTAATAACTCCACCCACAACAAGGAAATACCACCAGAAGGTGTATTGTGTGTTGTTCTGTATTGAAAGTGACAATCTGGTCATATGTGAACACACCACAGCACACAGTGTGAACAGCACGAAATACTTCCTCTGCATTT
>JBBPDB010043617.1:0-11265 GCA_037974465.1 Brachypetersius altus | reverse complement strand
CTATCAGTGTTACATCAGTGTTACATCAGTGTTACATCAGTGTTACATCAGTGTTCTATCAGTGTTCTATCAGTGTTCTATCAGTGTTCTATCAGTGTTCTATCAGTGTTACATCAGTGTTACATCAGTGTTACATCAGTGTTACATCAGTGTTCTATCAGTGTTCTATCAGTGTTACATCGGTGTTACATCAGTGTTCTATCAGTGTTACATAAATGTTCTATCAGTGTTCTATCAGTGTTACATCAATGTTCTATCAGTGTTCTATCAGTGTTACATCGGTGTTACATCAGTGTTACATCAGCGTTCTATCAGTGTCACATCAATGTTCTATTAGTGTTCTATCTGTGTTACATCAATGTTCTATTAGTGTTCTATCAGTGTTACATCAGTGTTACATCAGTGTTCTTGATGTGTGCTAGGATTGTTGTGATACATTTTCATGTTTGGTTTGATCCAATATCTGGCTATAATTTTGTGTTTAATTTTGTGTTTAATTTTTATTCTACAGAACGTTAAATATCTGTGTTATGTTTGTACTTTGGAAACTGATCTGGATAGATAAATACAAAAACTGCTTTACATGCACATGGAGTTCTGATCATTTAAGTGGTCATGAAAACAGAATTCTCCAAATTCCACAATATTTAAGTCTCAATCGAACGTTAAAAGAGTAAAATCAATATAAATATTGCCTCAGATTTACAGCTAAATTCTGTATTGGTTATTTATTGTATTGTTTATGTCATTCCTCACACTTTGTTCAATGCTGTATTTGCTTCCTGTGCAAAAATAGTCACACTTGTGGTGCAACACTAGTGACTCTGGAAGGTTTACATCCCATTCACACTGTACTTTTACATTACATTACTTTTACACTGTTGTTATGTGTATTAATTGTATTGTTTGTATTACGTTTATCTTTACAGCATTTAGCAGACGCTGACGTACATCAGTGCTTAAAGTAGTCCACAACCGTTCTTAAACCTGTAAAGCTATACTTAAATCAACAACAGCTATTCCAAGTTACTGCTGGCTAAGTTACACACCATAACAAACCCTGTCAAAGAGAAAAAGCAAGTCAGAAATTAATACACAAGTAAGTAAAAACAGTAAAAACAGTTAAAAGGGTAAGTGGCTGAGGGATTTGTTAAACATATAGGAAAAGACATATAAGTGATGCGTGGGAGGACTGGCTAGTCGCCAAGATGCTCCGTATTGTTTCTTGCACTCTGTTGAATGTTGTTACATGTTCTTTGTGGTCCGTGGAGAATCGTCTCATCACACTTGGTGTTCACAGCTGCAGATGACAATAAAGTAACATTGAACCTTGATAAATCAGTGGCGAGTGTGTCGTAGCTCTCCCTCTCATTCGTTTTGTTGTGTGAATGAGGAACGCCACAAACGACCTTAAAATTTCTGAAATTAAAATAAATATAATCAGGCACCGGAGAAACCCAGACATGCACAGCTCCTGCCAAACACAGGTAAACACATATATAGGTGCACTAGGATGGCCATTATATTTCACATACCCGATTTGTAAACAGAAACAGTGCCTGCCAAGAACACGACCTACCTCGGCCTCCAAAAAAGCCAGAGCAAAGGAGGGCAGGCAAGATAAGAGCCCAGCGTGGGAAAACCCCGCCCCTGTGTCTCAGTGCAGGAAAACCCCGAAAAGAGAAAAATAAATTAAAAAATAAAATAACAGGTACTTGGAATATAATGGCCAAAAAAATATCCAAAATTAGTGAGAAATTCAGTGAAATACTCACAATCCTGCTATATTTACACACACATCAAGATTATTAGTATCAAATTTCAGGAGTTAGGGTTAGAATTTTCGGATTTCCATCACAATACAGCCTCTATTAGACTTTAAAAGAGGCAAATTTTACTGCAGTTGTTTAGTTTATGTACACCTTACTGTTGATTTTAACATCTGCACACATGTGGAGCCGAAACCGGATGAAGATGAGTTTCCAGGGAACCAGCACTCAAAGCTTATGTCAACACTACAAGAGTAGGACTGTGACAAATAAGTACATTTTGTGCAATCTGAAGCCATATAAATCGCAGATAAATATTTGGTGAGTTTATTGGTGCATTGCTAAGCAACAGCAGAGCCTGAGGTGTGTTTATAAAGAGATCTGATGATCTGAGTTTCCTCTTTATCAGATTACTGCAGCGCTGGTGAACGTGCTGAACGGATTATTGCCGAAATCTGATTTTCTACAGTTATCAGATTATTATGTTATATACTCTCTGATTTGAATGACAGAATAAGTCACAGTGTGAAGATTGGAGGACCAGGACAGAACATGTTCAGGACTAATCAGAGGCGCTTAAAGGAAAAATCAAAAGTTCAACTTAACCTGGACTTCAGACGTTTAATAAAATACGCTGGACAGCCCATTTTTTCCAGAGTTTTGGCCTCTTCCTTTAATGAAGATCAATCTTAATGCTCCAGCAGGCCAAGACATCTTGGAGAACACCATGCTTCCAACTCTGTGGACCCAGTTTGAAGAAGAACCTTTTCTATTCAAGCATGTGCACAAAGCGAGCTCCAGAAAGACATGCTGGAGGAGTTCAGTGTGGAGGAACTTGACTGGCCACACAGAGTCCTGACCTCAACCCCATCCAGCACCTTTGGGATGAACTGGAACAGAGACCGCGAGCCAGATCTTCTCATCTGACATCAGTGTCTGACCTCATAAATGCTCTACAGAATGAATGGACACAAATTCCCACAGAAACCCCAAAATCTTGAGCAGAAGAGCAGAAGCTATTAAAACTGCCTAGGGAGGACCAACTCCATAATAAAGTCCATGTATTTGAATGCAATGTCATTAAAGTCTCTGTTGGTATAATGGCTATGCGTCCCAGTACTTTTGTCCATTTAATGTACCTCAGAGACACATTCACTCAAAAACACATGCTGACCTGTTGTGCCGACTGGAGGAGCTCCATGCGCTGCTGTAGGATCAGTGTGTCTGCATGGCGGCTCTGTCGGAGGATCTGCCTCCGCACAGCCTCCATCGACTCGGCAAGCTCTGCCCGCTGCCTGTCACTCAAACTCTCAGCCAGTCGATTGTCTGGGTCCTGTTGCAAGATGGCGTACAGCGTGGCCTCTAGCTCCTGCACCCTCTGGAGGACACAACACTGGAGACTGAGACACTGAGAACATGCTGGAGCAACATTCACACACTTTCTACATACACATTCATTACTATCCACTGAACTGAACTTTAAAACGATTAAAATAAAGTTTTAGGCTTCTTTTATAGCCAATGCTAAATCAAGCATTCTTCAAATGAAAATATTCCATGTGTTTAAAATCTTCTCCAGTCACATGTATTAATTTATTTACTTGTACACTTCGTTAAATCATATTCAAAAGACAAAAATATTGCTTTACTGCCGATAAAATATTAGCGAAATTTTGATGCCATCACTGTGCACCAGCAGGTGGGGAAAAATACCGCCCCCCTCTTTACCTATTAATTACATTACAGCACACTGTGGACAATTTTTAAAATTCTTTTAGCAATAAAGCTTTGTTGTGTAACAAAAGTGACACTCATTTTCAAAGTGACACACATTTGCACACAACCAGACAAGGTCATTCTGGAAAAATGTGTGTTTGTTATTTAACCAATGCAGTAAAATGGTCCAACCAGGTGGGCTTGGTCTAAGGCCTGTTTTCTGTAGTCCAGCTCCTCCTCCAGGAAGCCTTTCTGTTTACTGAACAGCTCCTGTTGATCCAAACAGCACACAGAGACACCTTCACTCAAAAGATGCCACTTCGCAGCACACTGTTCTTGAACGTTAAAGGAAGGAGACACTAGGCGAGGGACCTTTTATCAAAGACTGTCACACCTTTTCATTCTCCAGGTCAATCATCTTCTGCGCGAGTGCTGCCTCCGTGCCGTCAATCTGTTTCAGCCACTGAGAGAGAGAGAGAGAGAGAGACACTTCAACTAAGTTTATTTCAGAATATGTGTCTGCCTGCCTGCCTGCCTGTCCACATGCCTGTCTGTGTCACGGTCGCCTCGCCCTCCCCCCGTAGACTCCGTTCCCAGTCTCCCGAGTATTAGTTTTGTTATAGTTTATTTCTTTTCTCACGTCCCCAGTATTCTGTTCTCTTTCTACTTTCATTCCTGTCTCTGTGTCTGTTCCTGTTCCCAGCTTTCCCGTATCCCAATCCACCGCCGTTCCTCCCTTTCGAGTCCTCACGCTTTATTTGTATCACGTCCCGTCATTATTAGTTTCACCTGTTCCTCGTTTAGTTTCATTATTTAAACCCCAGCCTGACCCCTGTTCCACAAGTCTGTATTTGTCTTTCTTTGCGTGTTGTGTGTCCTACCTTGTTCCTTGCCCTGAGTGTTCTTTGAATTTATGGTTTGTTTTCTTGTGTTTCTTTGCAGGCTCGTGCTTCAAGAGTGTCTGAGTTTCCCGCTGCGCGTTGATTGCGCTGGGATCTGTCTACCTCGTGTTTTCCTCTCGATTGTATGCGAGGAGGTGCCTTCTGTGTTTTAGTTTGGTTTATTTCTGGAGAAGCACGAGCCTTGCTGTTTTGGATTTTCTGTTTTAGTTGTTTTATTGTGATCCTGAGTCGGGAGATTTGATCCTTTGTTGTTTGTTTGTTTTTGTACTTCTTTGCACGTATTAAACTATCGTTCTATTTAGCCTTGGCGTCCTCCCCTTCCCTTACACGATCCGCATCATGACTGTCTGTCTGTCTATCTATCTTTCTTGTCTGTAAGTCTATCTACATTTTTATCTATCTATCAGTCTGTCTGTCTCTTTGTCTGTCGGTCTGTCTATCAATCTAAAAAATTACTGGTCCTTCAATGGCAAATAAGTGAAATTGTTGGCCTCACAGCAAAGCTTTGGGATCACAGTTCAGTGTGACTAGCAGAGGGCAGCAGAGAGTCAACAGTCACCTTTTCACAGCGGGACAGCACAGTGCTGGCCTGGATCACAGTCACCTGCTCTTCATTCCGCAAATTCTGAAAAAGTGAGAAAAATAGAGACAAAGGGAGAGAGAGAGTGAATGACTGTTTAGAAGAATATGTTAAAAGTAGGTAATGTAAGGGAAGTACGCTCCAGCTGGACGATAAATCATCCAGGTCACTGACGAATGTGGTGCTTACATTTATACCAGTTCTCCTCCCTCAAAACCAGACATTTAATATTATATCATGTAATATAATATAAGGTCAGTTCAGGTTTCCAGTCTGGCTCAGTCAAGTCTAAGGAATTTTAAATATCTATGGCCAAAAAACTGACCTCTTTAAAAAACAGAAATGCTGGAGAAACCAACCTTCAAAATAAACTTCAAATAAACACTGTGAAGAAATCACAGAGTGTTGAAACTGCCAGGTGCAGTCTTGAAACAAAACCCTACTTTGGTAGCCATCTCAGACGTAACAGAGAAAAGAGTTAAGCAGCACAGACTCACAGCAGTATGAGCCTGAGAGTCTTACCCCATTATCACCCAAGATGTCCAGCTTCTTCATGAGGTCAGGAATAATGACATCCTATAAAACACAATATATTACAACAATGGCAACCTCCACTTCAGGTGACTGTACATATTTGTGAGTGAGGCTTAAGTAGAATAACGTAGTTTGAAATAAGGTTCAACGGCTGAATTAGTAGGTTAAATAGCAATACTGATCATTAGGGTGTGTAAACTCACTGTATAAAATTAATATATAAAATCTATTTTCCTGCCACCTCCTGACATCTGTAAGCCTGCGTGTGAGTGCATGCATAGATGCACTGATGAAACACTTCCTACCTTTTTTCTACAGTCATCTGTAATTTCATCAACTCCCTTCATCGTATTGACTCACTTTGTGATTTACACTTACAGACTGTAACTTCATTTGTTAGCTTCTTTCTGTGGTTAGGACCCCCACAGGCCCACCAGAGAGCAGGTATTATTTAAATGGTGGATTCGTCTTAGCACTGCGGTGACATTGATATGATAAAAGCATGTGTGTGTGTGTGTGATACATCTGATTGGACCATTCACAGCAGTGCCACTGCTGGACTGAGAATAGCCCATCAAACAAACATATCCAGCCAACAGTGTTGTGTCCAAAGCTACACACACACATACACACATATACAGGGCTGTACATATAAACATATATATGCATATGGAAAACAAATAAGATGAGAGACCACTGGTTTTATCATTAATAGGTGCATGCATTGAACAAAACAGCTTTGTCTTCGATTTTAAGAACCGCTGTCAATATTTCTACTAATTTCAAATTAATTAAAAGAAAACAAATCTCTCATTCACCCAAACAACATGGTAATACAGTGATTACCTTTGACAAACTTCTAGTAGTGTTTTGCCATCCTACTGGTCACAGCAGAGTGTTGATTACTGCAGTGTTTTTTGTACTTTTCCTTATTAAATAAGATTTGATCACTAATCAGTCCCTCATAAAGCAGAACGAGGTGTTTGTGTAGGAATTTAACAGACACTGGCATGGAATGGTTGGAATGTGTAACTCCATGTGTATATACAGGAATGAATATGGATGCAAGTGAATGTATAGCATGTACCTTGATGCCCTCCTGTTGGCAGTGTAGCTGCAGACTGCTGTTGATTTCCGAGGCAGAGATATGCAAGTTAAAGGCAGGGGAACGCCGCTCCCTCTCCTATTGGCCAAACACAAAATTGGTCTAGAGATGATACTCATTCACCTTCAGGGCAGGGGGCACCAGTCTAGCTCACAAAGAGCCGGTGTGTCCGCAGGGTTTCATTACAAGTAAACAGGAGCGCAGCTCACATCTAATCAGGGTTTTCAAGACTGAAATAAACTAATAAAAAAGTTTGAAATGAAAAGCTGATTTTTGTTACTCATCACTGTGTTGCTGCCTGTATTGGTAAGAGCTGGGCTGTTTTTCTAAAGAGGTCATATGATGAGACACACTTGTAACATTCCAGCAAGTGTCAGATTATATAATTATACATTATTTATAAAGATAGATAAGGCGGAGACGGACAGAAAGATAGATAACAGAGCGTGCGCGCGTGACAGAGAGAGAGAGAGAGATTGTTTATTTTGTTTATTGTTTATTATGTTCTTTTTCTGTTGAAAACACGATTATCCACTTACCCCAACTATAGTCAGTGAGCCAAGACATCTTTGGTGTCCAAATTTGGTGTGACTTTAGTTTTGCGCTGGAGCTACAATGCTAATGCTAATAGACAGATCAACATCTTCGCTGTAAACACACGGCCAAAACGTGCCCAGACATGTCAGGAAACACCAGCGGGGAAACAGGATTAAGGGAAAGTCTGACTTACTTTCACTTACTTTCCCTTGAAATAAGCCAGACTTGGAATGGAATGCCCCCCGGGGCTGGTAAACACTGTTTTTGACATCATTGTCCCAAAAACTGATTGTAGATTAGCACTCCTAGTTCTGTGGGTCTATGGAAAAACAGACCCTGTAGTCTAAGATGGCAGCCTGAAACGCTTGTATACATGGTTTTTGTATTCATTTTTGTTTAAGTCATACTGTGTCCTAAATCACACACAGTCTACACCTCCTTAATGTAGAGCTGGATGCTTTTTGAACAGGACAATAGACATTTTAGTCCTGATTACAGAAACAAATTTGACTTCTGACTTCTATTATATTTAACAGCACTAATCTTGCAGGTCCAGCGCTAAACTGAAGAAGCTACATTTGGACTCAAAAAAAGGATTGATATTGCTTACTTTTATTCACCAAATCATTAATTTAATTAAAAATGTACTTGACACTGTTTCTGCTTATACTAAATAAAATCAATAAGCCCAAAGATTCTGGGTGACAGACTTCCTTGATTTTTTAGCAAACCCTGGCCAAAAAGCATATCTTAGGTGATGGACTATATTTGGGGTAAAAATTTAAACATTTTAGAGAACCAATCCTTTAAAAATTATGTGTTAAAAATAAAATGTGAACAAATACAAATGTGCACAAATGAAATGAAATGGGCACATTTCACAACTTACACGAACATTCATCATGCACATAAGTGAACATGTATAAATACATTTAAGTAAAATACATTTTTCACTATGGTAATATATTTCCCCATAGAAAAAGTGAAATATGTGAACTTTAAAACAAGTGCTTTCTATTAAAGTACACACATGCATGCACAGAAACACCCATCCACACGAGACACGTGACCACAACATGCGGGAAGTGGAGTCAAAAAATGATGAGGAGCTCAATTCAGATCAATTTTATTCCAACTGTTTAAAACAACATTCATTTAAATGTACATCATTTAACACGTAAACAATCATTTAAGATGACAGAGATGAATATTTCAACTTAAAAAAAGATAAAAAGATGCAGTGCTGGTTTGTGCGCATGCTCATGAGTGTGTGTGTGTGTGTGTGCATGTGTGTGTGTGTGTGCATATAGACATCTATGCGTTAAGTTTATGCAGGCAGCAGTTGGGGTTGGCTGCCCCGGGTGGTTGCCGTGGGAACAAGATGGAGTCTCTTACTTCCAGTTCGAGGATGCGGAACTCCAGCAGCTCATTCTGGTCTTGTGTGTCCCGCACCTCGGAACGCAAGCGTAGCTCACACTGCTCCAGTAACTCTATCTGTCACACACATACACACAAAGACAGAAAATACAAATATATTACAGTAGGTTTAAAAGATATAAACCTAAACCTCATCTGCTATATCTGTCCCATGTAGATGATGATGATGTATCACAGACAATAATCGCAACTTTCTTTGTATTAGTTCCTCTATTAAAAGATGTTTGGTAAGACATTCTTTCATGTCTGTCACATCCCGACACAGACAGATTGTTGTAGTCTTTACTCTGTACTAGGTTTTGTCTAATTCATGTTGCACCATCACATATTTCAAAGCTTAATTTGCATCAGCTGCACATTGTCTCCTGCTATAAGTGAGTTTTCAGTTCTTTTCCAACTACAGGAAAACATGCTGAAATTATTTTCAGTTGAATGTACAATACAGAGGCAGATTTTAGGCAAAAAAAATGCATAGGTTTAAAAAAAACTTTAGTGGTGTGTCAACTTTAGGTTACTTAAGCCTGGCAGTACCTTTTCTCTCAGTTCCTGATTGACCCTGAGGAGATTCTGCTTTTCTTCCACCCATTTTGAGTCCTGCATCACATGGGCACAGACACACACAAGCACACAAACATACATCACTAGGATTAACTACACACACACACACACTTGTAATAATAATCTAACCACAAACACACTCATTCTTGTTCACTCATGTGTACAAATACTTGCATACACACATGGAACCACATGTTAACACGGCGACACAGGGCACACCTACACACACACACACACACACACACACACACACACACACACACACACACACACACACACGTGAAAGATAAAATGAATTGAAGAGATCTAAATGTAAGGCAGTGGTCAGGCTTTATTAGGAAGCATAAAGAAAAGTCCATCACCATCATGTTTAACAGCAGAAGCATAAAAGAAACAATCTGCTGACCAAGACACATGCAGAAAGTATTACATGCTTAGAGACAAGACGACCAATGAAGCGCATGCATAAGTGAGGTGGACCAATTGGTAACATGCAGAAGTGGAATGGACCAATGGGAAACATGCACAGTACATTCTGGAAACATGCAGTGTTCAGCTGACCAACTAAACCCAAAGCAGCACAGTAACATATTTAAATAAAATGAGGTAAAATTGTATGTGCCTTGTAATTTATCACTATGTCGTAACTGCACAGGAGCTGCAGCATTTTCTCTAATCATTTTGCCTGATTACATATTCGTGATCTGTGACAATAATGGTTCAGAGTCCAGTAACAGAAGGACTGTCACTATTACAACTTATCATTAGCAATGGACGCTCCTGTCTCTGGGCCTGGGTACTGGTGTAGTAAGGTTTGTGTGTGTTAAGACTGGACGGCTGAGCACGCGACATCACATGACTCTGTGGCACATCTGCTCCGCATAGCGCCAGCACACAAGCACGGCCGCCAGACAGGCAAGCAGCAAAGCCAATGAGAGCGGAGCCAGGGGCCTCTTCTCCCCGCCCCCTTTCTCCATTACCTGCCCCTTCTCGGCCAGGCTCCTCTCCAAGTCAGCGATCCGCGCCTGGCAGGCACTCAGCTCCACCTGCAGCTGCTCCCGCGTCTGACGGACAGAGTACACAGCCAATCAGAGAGCCAGCCTAGGCTGGAGATAGACAGCTTCATTTGGGTCGTTTTTGCACGTTATAGGAAACCATCTACCATTTTTAACATCAGGGATGTTTTCAGTCTTGCTCTCGCTGAGGGCCAAAAACTCATTCGTTGTCAGTCGCAGCAAAATCAAGCTTCTTCATGTAAGTACAGTGTGGAGGAAAATCTAAAAGGACGCTCCTCTCAAACACGAGGTCAAAATCGCATCACAAAATTACTAAATTATGTTTAACCTTAAGACGTCACTCCTGTGTGGCTTTGCAGATTCAAAACTGTCAATTAAAACCTCATTGGTGTTTGTTAGTATATATTTATCTATACATATCACAGAGACATTTTCCTATTATTTAAACTGACAGAAAAAAGCTGTTGATACAGACCTATCAAACCTGTTGATACCGGTTATTCTATTAATACACATTTTTTCACCTCACATGTCCATATTTTGTTTTGTTTTTTTTAGTTCAGCACTGGAGCTATGAGGCTAACAATACTACAGAACACTAGAAAACCATAATAACCCAAATCTTTAACACGAACACATCCCCAAAATCCAACTCTTCAGTAAGGTGGCACAGACTTGTGAGTGTGGTTTAGGGCTAAGTGTCACTTACTGTGAGTTATAAATATGAACAAAGCTCAGTAAGTTAGGGGCTGTTTTCGTAAACCACCTAAAAGTGGTTAGAATCGTCTTGGATGACCTAAATAGAGGAAACTAACCTCAGATCTCCTTATTGTTGTCTGAAATGACTGTCTGTGGTGATGGAGATTTGCAGTGCATCTAGACAGTGCTATCCTAAAGAAAAGCTGCGTAAGCATAATCAGAGCTTTGGAGTAATATTGTTACAGAAGCAATTTAGGTGACTTTGATTTTAGTGTTTGTTAGTCATATAACTCTTGTAACTTAACTAGAGAGGAAACTCTTGACTGGTCAACCATATTTACATTTACATTTACGGCATTTATCAGACGCTTTTATCCAAAGTGACTTCCATTCCCTACCTACAGGGGGCAGT
>JBBPDB010043597.1:0-11265 GCA_037974465.1 Brachypetersius altus | reverse complement strand
TTTGGGAGTGACGAGGATGGATATGATCAGGAATGAGTTCATCAGAGGGACAGCTCATGTTAGATGCTTTGGAAATGAAGTCAGAGCGGCCAGACTGAGATGGTTTGGACATGTCCAGAGGAGAGACAATGATTACATATGAATGATGCTGAATGATGCTGAGGTTGAAGCCACCAGGCAGGAGGCTGAGAGGAAGACCAAAGAGGAAATTTATGGATGTTGTGAAAGAGGACATGAAGTTAGTTGGTGTGAGTGTAGAGGATGCAAAAGACGGGGCGAAATGGAGACAGATGACTCACTATGGCGACCTCTGAAGGGAAAAGCCGAAAGAAAAAGTAGAAGAAGAAGATATCTGTTTTATCAACATCGTTTTAGAATTTATCAGCAGCTGCTTGTCCAAACACCAAATCAGTTCAGTTAATCATCTAAAACATGAGACAGAATGAGCCTCAAAGATACACTAACAAGCAGTTTGTTTGTGTATGTGGCAACTCTGACTTTTGTGGTTTAAACTCTGTGTGCTGTGGACTTCTGTGCACTCAGCTTTCTGTTCTGCCCCACACCTGCTCAAATCAATACTAATTACACCTACCAACTACTGTCAGCAAAATTCTTCTATAAATCAAAGGATGCAGTCTCCTGTCTTACAAATGTTACTCACAGTATGTACTTAAACAATCTTTTGATAAGTCAAAAGAAGTGTTTTGAGCATTTAAATAATTGAGTTAAACAATTACTATTAACCAATTTAATCCCACTGGCAACAATTGTTGCCATTTTTTTTTTTTGGAAGCTCTAAAAGTATTGTTTTGGCTTTGGGCAGCTAATGCAAGTTAAAAAAATTTAAAAAGAGGTCGTCTCCCCTAAATTGTATCAATGTCTTGTGACTTGTGTGAATGGAGACATGACCACGCCCCTTTACATCCAGCCTGCACCTCTGGAAAGAGATGTCTACCTCAAACTTGTACAAGAGAAAGTTTGTAAAATACTTTAATTAACAGATACTACTAAAATATTTTGAACACATAATTTCTAAAGGGTCTACTACTAATATTTAATTATAGAATTATATGCCTGCATGCATCTTCTATGTAAGAAGAGTAAATGTAAGCACAGCAACAATTGTTGCTGCTAGCATAACACATAGTCATAGTGCTAGTTATACTAGCTGTCAAAGGTTTTGGCTGTTTATTCCATTTATCTTTTGTTTTTTTTAAACTATCAGAGTCAGGCCATCTTAAAACTATCAGAGGTCAGGCCAGGGGGTGTTACATGAGATCTTGGTGGGAAGAGTGGCCTCCTGTCGGGGGGTGAACAGCTGGGTCGCTGCGGTGGGATCCGCCCTGCTGGGTTGGGGTCTTTTCAGTGCATGGATGGCCCTCCACCGGGGGGGCTCTGCACTGTGTGAATGGTCGCAGAGGGTCTAGAGGGTTCCCTACCCATTCCCTACACATGTACCACATATTGGGAGTCAATAGGTCAAATAGGTCAAAATAGGTGAAATTTAGACTATGTAGTTTCCCATCGGCAACAATTGTTACATTTTCACTATCATAACCTACATTTTCACTATCATAACCACCAAGAAATGAAAAGATTCAAACATGTGTGTTAGGGAAGTCTAATGAGTAGAATGCATGCACTTATTTTGCAGGAAAAATCTGGGATTAAACGGGTTAATATTATCTGGAAATCAGGCTTTGTAGCCCATTTTGGAGCAATAACACCTTTTACTGACAAAGAAATGAAAAGTCTCAGAACAGTATCATTTTAATTGTAGGTTTATTTTAGTGACAGCCATTTCATAAAAAAATACCTTAATCCAATAGAAAATCTATGGAGGGAGCTGAAGCTCAAAGTTGCACAGAGACAGCCTCGAAACCTTAGTGATTTAGAGATGATCTGCAAAGAGGAGTGGACCAACATTCCTCCTAAAATGTGCGCAAACTTTGTCATCAATTACAAGAAACGTTTGACCTCTGTGCTTGCAAACAAGGGTTTTGCCGCAAGTATTAAGTCTTTTTTGTTAGAGGGTTCAAATACTTATTTCCCTCAATGAAATGCAAATCAGTTTCTATCTTTTATTTAAAGCGTATTTAAATAAATAAATGTATTATTTTTTCAATTTTCCTTTTGATGTGCTATCTGTCACTGTTAAAATAAACCTATCATTAAAATGATTCTGTTCTGAGACATTTCATTTCTTTGTCATTGGACAAGCTTACAAAATCAGTGAGGGGTCACATAATTATTTCCTCCACTGTACATCAGTGTCAGTCATTCTCTATGCAGGAAAATCCTGTCCAACCTCCTGAGTTCTATATTATTAAGGTTATATAATCTTATGCAGTTTCATTCTTAGATAGTCACACTATAATTGTACCGAGAGCAGTGTGGCAAGTATCTCAGGCTCAGGCATCTGGCTGAATCTACAGGGAATTTTTCATGTATTTCTGTGAGCTTAAAATCTCAGAGACTGAAAGCTGGAATAGAAACTGAAAGTGTTTCCTTTCTGAGAAAAGGATTCTTTGTTTTTTTCACATGGTGGTACCACTGGTTACCATGGTTGCAATGAGACACCGCCTTTCACTGCTCAGCATCCACACACACCCAGTCTGCTGGCTTACCACTCCACTGCGAATGAAAGGAAACGGTAAGAAAAACCTCTGGTTGTTATGTGGGATGTACAGAAAATGACAAATATTTTTTGTGTGTGTTCTAAGGGTTGGGGGCTATTTTAAAATGTAAGGCAAGCCTAGCACAAATTAGACCACAGAATATAAAAACAGACCAAGAAGGGATAGTAATACATAGTAATGCATATTTTTCTCATAAGTGTTTCAGTTTTTAGTGATGTTCTTTATAAATAAATAAGGTATTAATCTCTATGTAACATGATCAACCAAGCATTTTATGATTGTGTGTTGCATTTCCTATAGATATAGACAAATATATTGTTTGCTGAATTGTATATTTTCTTGACATTTTAAGGCATGAAGTCTCTTTTAGTCAAAAGAAGGACCTCATCCATGCCTGTTAGTATTCCTAATAGTATCTCGGTTGAACGTTAATGAATGTTTATTCCTCACTTAAGCTGCAGTGGGGTTGGAAGGGCACACCCTCTTTACCTTGCTACTGCCAAAAAAAAAATAATATCATTTGGGGTTGCCCAATAAAATCTGTCCATTTCCAGTCCTGTTTAGGAGTATATGATGTAAGTCACTACAAGTCAAACAAACAAATAAATAAATCATCTCATTGAAGATAATGGTTATGTAGAAGAACATGTGAAATACTATGGAATAATACATCGTTTTCATTACAGCATAGTAGAGTTAAAAACAATCAATAAAAGACACTTTAACCCAACCCAAAATTGTGGTAGTTGCCAGGAGGCATGTGTGGCTTCCTACATGTGTGATATTACATAAAAACAAATACTATCACAAATCCATTTATTAAAAATACAAACATCAATAAATTCATTATTTTTAAGAACACTGCAGGTCATAGTGGTTACTAAGTAGATGGATGACTTACAACAGATGAAATATAATGCAAAATTATAATTAATCCTATAGCATTGATTAATTAATAAGATAATACTAAAAATGACAGCTCATTGCACATGTATTATCACATTGTATCCATCAGATTGACCCTGAGATACAGCCAGAGACTGTGACCATTACTGTAACTAAGGTTCTTTACCCATGCCTCATTATTCCCTGCCTGTAAAAAGCAAAAGGCTATATAACAGTTTAAGTAGTCTGCATTAATGTCATGGTGTGTTAAGGGAGAGGGGAGAGGACACAACGTTAAGCAAGAACAGAACACGATTTAATAAACAGAAGTACACATAATATACAGAAACAGAAAAACACCCTTACTTAGAACAGAACAAAAAATGAAAAGCAACAAAGGCAGGACTCATACTCCCGGCGACTGAAACACAGGCAGGGCGGCTCGCAGGCAGGCGAGGACAAACGAGGAACCAGGGACCAGGAACCTCAAGGCAAAAACCGTCAACTCAAAGGGGGAGAGCACGAGTCTGCAAACGAAAAGACACAAGAGAACAGAACATAAGTAAACAAGCAAGACTCCTAGGCAAAACAGGACAACAGCATAGCGCGCACGCACACACACAAAGAGAACAAATACGGGCTCGTTAGACCCGAGGCCAGACTGGGTTTAAATAGAGACTGGGAAAGGAGGACAGGTGAGACAGGGATTAACGTGACGAGACGCAGGTGTAACTGATAAGGATGGGCTGCGACACAAACGGAGCGGGGAGGCAAATAAGGGGGAAAGGAATGAAGGGAGGAACAAAGGGGAATTGGAAAACAGGCAGGAACGGACAGAATGGAGGGGAGGATCAATACTCAGGGGAAACGGAGCAGCGTCTGGAGGGGGAAGGCGAGGCGACCATGACAGTACCCCACTCTCTAGGCCTGATCCCCTCCTTGCACGGGAGCGATGGATGGCAGGAAGGACGACCCCGGGGACTCGGGGCTGGTCTGTCCAGACGCGCGCCCAGCTCCGCTCCTCGGGTCCATATCCCTCCCAGTTGACCAGCTCCTGGATGGTACGCTCCGCCTGACCATTAGACTGGGGGTGGTATCATGAGGTCAGGCTGACCGCAGCCCCCAAATGACCCATGAACGCTTTCCAGACCCTAGATGTGAACTTGGGGCCTCCGGGATGCCATAACACTGGAACACCGACTGGAACAGCACGTCCGCGACCTGGCGGGTAGAGGGGAGAGAACAGAAAGGTATGAACCGACAGCCCTTCGAGAATCAATCCACCACAAGCAACACCATTGTGTACCCTTTGGATGCCAGCAGGTCCATGACGAAGTCTACCGCGTGGTGAGACCACGGTCTGTCTGGCACCGGCAGGGGCATTATTTTTCTGACAGGCCGGGCACGGGGGCTCTTTGTGGTGGCACAGACAGAGCACGAAAGCACTGTGTGGTGCACGTCCCTGGATAAGGAGGGCCACCAGTACTTCCGTGCGACAACTTCCATGGTTCTCGTAACACCCGGGTGACCGGTCGCGGGGGTCACATGAGCCCACTCCATCACCCTCGGTCGCAGCACCTCTGGGACATACGAATTGTCCGCGGGGCACTCGGGAGGGACGACCTCCCCCTCGCGTGCCGTTGGATCTCCTCGTCCAAGCTCCATTGTATGGGCGCTGCGAAAAACCGAGGCGGAAGAATGGGCTCAGGAACCCCCACATCTCTCTCGGTCGATACGAGATCAGGAAGTTGAACCTGGCAAAGAAAAGAGCCCACTGTGCCTGCCTTGGGTTCAACCTTTTGGCTCGTCGAACATGCTCCAGGTTGCGGTGGTCGGTAAGGACCACGAAGGGCTGCCGAGCCCCCTCTAAGGGATGGCGACACTCGTCCAATGCCTCCTTCACAGCGAGCAGCTTGCGGTTGCCGACGTTGTAATTCCACTCTGCCTCAGTCAGCTTCCTGGAAAAGAAAGAACAGGGATGTAACCTCCTGGGGAAACCATGGTGCTGGGACAGGACGGCCCCAATTCCCACCTCCGAGGCGTCCGCATCCGCGTCCACCTCCACCATGTACTGCCTCTCTGGATCGGGCATGCAGGGGCGGAGCTGAAAGCTTGCTTGAGCCGAGCAAAAGCAGCGCGAGCTGCCGGGGTAAACAAAATCACCTTTGGTTTGCCTCGGAGGAGGGATGTTAGAGGGGCTGCCACTGTGCTATAATTTTTTATGAACCTGCGGTAATAATTGGCGAACCCCAGGAAGCGTAGATCTTTAACAGTCGTGGGCTTTAGCCACTCAGACACAGCTGTTACTTTAGCCTTCTCCATAGAGATCCCCTCCCGGCTGATGCGGTGGCCAAGAAATGTGACCTCCTTCTTGTGGAACTCACTTCTCAGCCTTCGCATACAAACCATACTCTAACATGCGGGTGAGGACTTTCCGCACGTGCTGTAGATGCGTTTTTGAGAAAATCAGGATGTCTATATAGACGACCACAAACTGGTATAACATGTCCCTCAGGACATCATTTACGAACCCCTGGAAGATCGAGGGGGCGTCTGCCAACCCATATGGCATGAACCGTGATGGGTCTGGCTAACGGACGTGTTGGGATATGCAGGGAAGAGATGAGGGACTGCGAAATGAAGTTCCCAGCTGACCCCGAGTCTATAAGGGCAAAAACAGACACAAAAGAATCAGATACAGACACAGCAACAGGAACAACAAACTGATTTACAACTTGGGCCGGGGGAGACGAGGTGGGATGCTTTGGGCACTGCAGGCGCCAGTGTCCAGCCTGCCCGCAATAAAAACAAAGACCCGCTTGTTGACGTTGCAGGCATCGTTCGTTGCCAGACGCCCCCAGCTGCATGGGTTCGGGGGCGGACTCTCCGGGACCAGGGCAGGCAGGCACAGAAGACAGGTGCCACTGTTGAGGGTCTTTCTGTGGGGGAGAGGGATGTTGTGCGGGTTTTGGGACTCCAGCTTTCTCTCTGAGGTGCAGGTTCAGCAAAATGGTGATCTGCGTCCCGGCAGGCGAGCTCCCTCTGCACTTCATGGCTTAAACTGTCGCGGAACGTGGTCAGCAGAGCCTCCTCGTTCCATCCGCCGCAAGGATGCGGAACTCGAGGGCGTATTCACAGACAGTCCCTGCGCCCTGGCACAGTCCTAACAGCCTGTGCCCACTTTTCCAGCCCTGTGGGTGAAAGCGGCGTAGTCCGTGGTGTTGACACCCCCAGCTCTCCAGACGGCCGCAGCCCAGTCCTGAGCCTGCCCCGTAAGCCTCTGGATCACCATTGACACTTTCTGTCCATCCGTGAGGCCGGGGATCTCTGTGAAAAAGAGATCACACGCGAGCAGGAAATTCCGAGGAGTGGCGCGCGATCACAGGCTGGGGAGGCGCAGGCTGTGGAGCGGGTGCAGGAGCAGGTGCAGGAGGTGGCATCCGCCCCTCTGAGGTGCCCCAGGATCTCCTGGACAGTTTGTGTCAGAAAGGTCAGTTGTTGGTGAACCTGCAGCTGCTGATGGATGGGGGGTGCCTGGTCTTCAGGCAGGGGCACATTCGAAGCGTCCAAGGGGAGAGGTGGATGCCCGTATTCTGTCATGGTGTGTTAAGGGAGAGGGGAGAGGACACAACGTTAAGCAAGAACAGAACACGATTTAACAGAAGTACACACAAGAATATACAGAAACAGAAAAACACCCCGACTTAGAACAGAACAAAAAATGAAAAGCAACAAAGGCAGGACTCGTGCTCCCGAAACACAGTCAGGGCGGCTCGCAGGCAGGCGAGGACAAACGAGGAACCAGGGACCAGGAACCTCAAGGCAAAAACCGTCAACTCAAAGGGGGAGAGCACGAGTCTCTCAAACGAAAAGACACAAGAGAACAGAACATAAGTAAACAAGCAAGACTCTTAGGCAAAACAGGACAACAGCATAGCGCGTACGCACACACACAAAGAGAACAAATACGGGCATGTTTGACTCAAAGCCAGACTGGGTTTAAATAGAGACTGGGAAAGGAGGACAGGTGAGACAGGGATTAACGTGACGAGATGCAGGTGTAACTGATAAGGATGGGCTGCGACACAAACGGAGCGGGGAGACAAACAAGGGGGAAAGGAACGAAGGGAGGAAGGGAGGAACAAAGGGGAATTGGAATACAGGCAGGAACGGACAGAATGGAGGGGAGGATGAATACTCAGGGGAAACGGAGCGGTTTCTAGGGCGGGAAGGTGAGGCGACCGTGACAATTAAACTCCGTAAAAAATGTACAAAATTTTTTTAAAGAGGAGTGGTCACATTAATGTTTGAATGTACTGTGTCATGTCAAAGCTTTGAAAAAAGCATAACTGTTACTGTCAAAGAGCAAAAACTGAGAAACTGGACTTCTGGCCTCATTTCTTATATAAAGGACTCTATTCTCACTGCAGTGACATAATGTGAATGGTCTATTTTGAATGTCTCCTGGGTTGTTTGGATGGTAGATTGCCATCCTGAAGTTAGTCCAGCAATGTACTCATTTTCTCAACACAGAACAGTATAAAATAAAGTAGCATCAACATGATCTGTACTCCCATGATGCCTTATGCAAGTTTTGCCAGTATTGTATTATGAATACTTCATCAAATATATATACAAAAAATAAGTTTACATTTCATGAATATATGTGAAGATAAAGATATTGTATTCATTATGATATGCATATATGAATGTGGTACAATATATCTTATAAGAAGATTATAATGATGTGCATAAACAATGGTGTCTGTGATAAAAACTGGTGTTTTCTTCATTTAAAAAAAAAAAAAAATTCTGTATAGTTACCTCCATTGTGGATTAATGATATGGAGCACTATATTTGCTGTAGTAATTCAATGTATGTAATCAATGTGCAACAATCAAAAGATAAATGTGTGTGATTTTTTTTTTGGTGTGCTTTTATTTTCTAATTAATTTGATGTCTTAACACATTTCTATAGGTCTGTAGTTTATTTTAAGCCAAGTAATTTTGTCACATTTTTGAGACATTTTAAGATGGGTTGACACTGCACTAAAATAACCTTATTGGGTTGGTTTAAGCCTAGTCTTGGACTACCCTGTCACGGGTGTCACTGCGTCCTGTGTGTCCCCAATGAAAACAGCAAGCAGGCATGCATCCATGACTGTGGTTTCTTTCTTTATTGTCAAAACAAAACCTGGCTCGAGGGCCGATACATACATCAACTGAAAAGCAAGCGTAGTACTAAGGATAATTGCAACGCTAATGTGACGAAATTGTGATGATTGACAGACACTGAGGTCCATGTAAACTGAACTTAAATACCAGGCCAGATTAACCCTGAGTATGCCTGCAGCTGGAACCAATTTACTTCCTGGCGTACTCAGGGTGTCAAAATAAAAACCCCCAGAGCCCTAACATACCCTTTCCTTTTTCTTTATTCACGGCACTACATAATCTGGGACTAGGCTTAATCGCTGACCCATTAAGTAATTGTAATGTAATTTGATAGAATTATGTTTCTTAGTTAAAATGACATATCTTTGTTATATTTGCTATGTATCATATTCCCACATTAAGGAATATTCCACTCAGGCTAGAAAGAGTTATATATGATTTTCTAGCCATGGGGGAGACAGTGAAGCATTTCTGCTCTACTTATATGGGCACTAAAGAGTTGGAGGGGCAGCTTTCACGGCGACTTGAGTACACTTTAACAGAGTGAGATGGTTTCGGGAAATGTGCTGCCAGTGAGCAGCGGGTGGAATATAAAGTGGCATGAGAGAAGCAGGCAAACGTCATTGCCAAATGTCTCTCCACAGGGCCTGGTCCTAGAGGAGCTGCGGCCAGAACAGAGGGCAGACCCCATTT
The DNA here is from genome assembly GCA_037974465.1 of Brachypetersius altus. Taxonomy (NCBI): domain Eukaryota; kingdom Metazoa; phylum Chordata; class Actinopteri; order Characiformes; family Alestidae; genus Brachypetersius; species Brachypetersius altus. The sequence continues at coordinate 1,872 of JBBPDB010043597.1, read as the reverse complement.
TTGGGGTAGTGATTGAGAGTTCAGTGGCTACATACAGGACAAAACAGCTGGGTATTGGTGGGTAGGATACTTGCCTCTGGACCAAGCGGTCATGGGTTCAAATCCTACCAGAGCAAGACCCTTAACCACAAGTTGCTCCAGAAAGACTGTCCCCTGTAGTTAGGGAATGGAATTAGCTTTGGATAAAAGCCTATGCTAAATGCCATAAATGAAAATGAAATAAAATAATTGAGTGTAGGATGTGCTGATGCTACTTGAAGACACCCTGCACAGGAGGTGACCACCTAGTAGAGCAAAGGACCTCCTAGTCTTGGTGTCCCAGTCCCATCAAGTTCATCACTGCATCAGTGGTGCTTTAGGTGTAGGTCACTTCAGTGTCATCCAAAATGCAGAGATGGTTGGCATCACAGTTTTTTTGGGAAGGAAACCAAGCAAATGCAGAGGGGTTCTGTAGAAGGCATTCGTCACAACGTGGGTAACCACTACATTCTGGTGGCAATTAGTTATTTTATGAAATGGCTTTGTCTCAAACTGTGAGGAACCCACCATCATGAACAAGTTATTGGAAGAGATGTTTGCCAGATTAAGTATCTACCTCAGGAGTTTTCAGTATGCACCCTGGCTGACCATCTAATGACATCAGAGCTTCTATTGACCTCCTGTTTAGTCATCCTCTGTATGACTAACTCCCTGTGGAACCCTCCCCATATTACAATGGTCCTGTAGCAAAGGGCTGCTGTGCTGTACCAGCTGGTCAGGGAGCATCTTATGTTGGTGGAGTTTCAGCAAAAGAGGAGCTAGTATTTTCCAGAGGAGAGGTTTTCAGCCCTCACTGTTGGAAGGGTCACTTTCCCTAATTGGAATGCAAAAGACTAGCTCTGGTGAGACTTGTAAAAAATAGGAGGGGACATTAGCACGCGTCAGCATGCTTTGCGTTGTCATGATGTCTTGCATAAGCTTTACACAAGCTGACCTCATTCGCTCTCCAGAAATGTAAAAAATTTGCTCTAGTACGTGTTTCACCACCATATGAGTAGTTCCGTTTACTAAAAAAAATTTACTCTTACAGAAGTGACCCACATACTCACATGGGGCAGCTTGTGGCCCAATGTTTGGGGAGGCACTGAGGTACCCTTGAAGATAATATCATCCCCGCTGTGTACCTCAGGGGTGCCACTGGCAGTCCTGGGACTCAAACCCATGACCTTCTGATTACAGGGGCAGCTCCCTAACCACTAGCCCACCACCTAGCATCACCATAGCATTCACTACAGTTACCAAATTGACTACAATCTGAGCTGCAGCTAAAATGCTATAAGTGTTTTTGATTGCTCTATGCAATTTTATAACATACATTTTGAGCTCAATTACAGCCTAACATGCTACATCATCTGGCTTAAATATTATTACCCCATTTTCAGGCTGTTCACAGACCTAAACCAAAAACTTGCAAAAAAAACCTACCTGCATCCCAGTTTTCTGCAAACAAAAACTCAATGAAATGTTTCTTTTCTTTTGACAGTACCACACCCTGATATTTCCCCATATCCAGAGATTACTGTGGTCTCACCTGATTTATTAACATACAGCCAAATGTTGCACACATCTCCCCATGGCAATGCTGAGGCACTGTCCACAGATGGTAAGCAATTATTTTTAATGTATTTTTAAACTGCACTTCTGATAATGCTTAAGAGAATGTCCTCACACACACACACACACACACACACACACACACACTGTCATGGTTGGACTCGTGTTACCGTGCCATGTTTTGTTTTCTGTTTCTTTTCTGTTTTGCTCTGTTTCTGTTTGCCCTGATTCCAGCCTAATGCTGAGGTAGCCTAAGTTATAGTTATGGTTTGTTTAGTT
>JBBPDB010043577.1:0-11266 GCA_037974465.1 Brachypetersius altus | reverse complement strand
ATATATATATATATATATACATATATACACATAAATGCCTATTTAACAAATTCAATTGAACAATTAAAATACATTATTTTATACGATCAAAGGAAGTAAACTGAAACAAAGCACTTTCCTTTGACCGTGTTTTTAGCACTGTGCGTAAAGCAGAAAAAGACGCGCCATCCGATTGGATGAGGTCGGTGTGCCGAGGGTGGGTGGGGATGTAAAGGTGCTGGTGTTGGGGAGGGTTAAAAAAATATCATTTATTTTTCACGCGATGCTGCGAGCATTGTAGACTTCGCGGCGCGTGAGGAGCTGCAGGGCTGTGGGAGCGCATGAGGAGGGCGCAGCGCACAGTGGGCTTCAGCTGCTTCTGTTGCATCTCTTGTACACCTCGCGCCCGTGCTGTCGGCGCACTGAGCTGAGCCCGCAAGCTTCGGAGATCGGCGAGGAGCTTTCTTTACCCAAACACCCATGCTTGGGACCTGGCCGTGTCTGCCTTCGCCAATGCAAAAGGAAATATGCAGCGAAGCCTCGCTCTGCTGTGCACCGGCTTCCTGGGACTGTGTTTCGCCTCCAGCTTCCCGAGTAACATCAACATAGGTGAGTGCGCGAGTACAAAAGTGATGGACGCGTTCATCGGGAGCAGCGTCCGTCTACCTTAATTTAAGGGATGACTTTGGACTCGGACTGTGATGCTGGTATGTATGGCGCCGTTTAGAGCTTCCGTGTGTTTCTTTTCCACACAGGTGGGCTGTTCCCTACCGATTCTCACGAATATGAAGTGTTCCGGTTTGCGCTCTCGCACCACCAGGATATTCCCAAACTGGTCCCTCAGGTGGACATGGTCAAGATGGGAAACAGCTTCTCCATGACTTACGCCTGTGAGTACAGCCTGCTTCCTACTCCGCGATCGCGCGCGATTGAAGCGTGGAGCCGTTGCGCGCGCGACTCGCCTCGCATTCTCTTCCCTTTCTAACTTCTGCCTCGCTCCCTGTTGCTCAGCTTCGAGTGCGCTGTAGTAACCCGGGTTCACGCTTTTCTCTTTAGTGGCCCTATAATACAGCAGTGGATTCTTGCCTGTTTTGTGGAAAATTTGCGTGGGAAAATCTAGTTAAATGCTGAGCACGCGCTCTTTGCTCCCACTCTATAACGATAGCGACTGTCCCCTAGATCGTGGGGGGAAAGGAAAATGTGGGAAATAGCGAAAGTGTACTGGATGTGTTTGAAATATGAATGGAACCAGCACTTTCTTTCTTTCTCCAATCTCTTTTTTAAAATATGACGTGTAAATTCACGACATGAATAAATTCATTATTCATCGACAGGCTGCATTCATTACACGGACTTGGCCAGATTAAGACCCCTGATGGCAGTTCTGTCGTATGGGCTGAAATGTCTTTATTATTGACCTCTCATTGCAGTGTAAGCAGCTGCTTCTCAGCGCGTCCTGCTGGATGCCCCTGTTCAGAATAACCCTTAAAGAGCCCATATGGGTTAAAATGCATTTCTTTTGAAATAAGATTTTTTTGCCAATTGTAAGCATTGTTTTAAAACATAAAATCTAATTCACAGTCCATACAGACCACATCAGGACACTAAGATCCATTTACAAAAATGGATGTCACAAAAATGATGATATTAAAACAATTCATTGATTCACCCTGTTGCCATTTAGGTCTGCATATTTCAGTAAAAGCCAAAAATGTGGCTGGTTTAGTCTTTGCAAACCTGACAAAACTGTGGTGCGAGAAAACTGCTTTGATCATTATTACACTATGCCCCTTCTATAAGCATCTCATAAATGTAGTTCCGTGTGAGTGTCTTTTAAGGCCAGCCCCTTATGTTTATTCCACTTACACAGTATACTGCAGCAAGATAAATATTTTTTTAACACAGTTCACAGGGTTTAATGACTAATATAGTTCGTGGAAAGTCACTGTAGTGTGTCTTTTTTGAGCTTTCTCCTCTAATTTAGCAAGCACAATTACGTAATGGGTTCTTTTGCTGTGTTTGTGATAGGAATAAAAACGATGAGATATAAAGACTGCTAATCTTAACCGCAGCCTGTCTGGTAATAGCCGAAAGATTTTTGAGCTGAAAGGTTTTGTAGCTGATTTTTTGGCTTGAAGTTCTTTGTTCTCTGGAACCCAGAAAAGATTTCCCAGCCAGCAGCTGATTGATTGAAAAACACCTAATGCTGTTAAATCAGATAGCCTGCTGCTTGTTAAGCAAGCCATGGTGGACTGATTCAATCCTCTCCATCACCCCCATCCTCATCGTCTTTTCTCTTTGAAAGGTGTCCTAATTCACTAAGCCATTACGCTGTATTGCTTGTACCCAGGACATTAATGACAGTGGTTTTATTAGAGACAATGTAGGGGTCTTTGACGTAGGTGCCATAATTAGTAGTGCTGTGAATGGACAGCCACAAAGTGCTCTGAAAGCCCGGATGGACCCTGTTTAGTAGCTGAATAGCCTCTTGTGCCTAAAGCTGAATGCGTGTGTGAAGACGCCTCTCAGCTGCAAAGGGGTCACTCCTCAGAAGAAGACCGTCTAATCAACACCTGGCGGTGGGCGATCGGAGGGGGAAGGGTGAACGTTCTAACAGAAGAGTGGAGATCCCTGCACAGTACCATTTTTCACTGACATGCTCTATGTGTAAAGTATGACTATTAAGCTCTACTTAAAGGAACAAATATATCTTAAATGTATTAAGAACCAAAAATAACAATAATAACCAATATGTTAAGTGCATGTCAGACTCATCACATCCATATCTAAGATTAATAAACCTTAAACTGAAACTGTATACATACAGACACACATTCAAAATTAAGGCTTCAAGCCAGTAGTTGTGTAGCATAGTAATAGGTCATACCTTATTTAGCTAAGATGTCTTGGCTTAATGTCTTGGGATCTTCAAATGTGTATTTTGACTAGAGATAATGCATGTCATCATCATTCAAAGCATTTATAGTATGATATACTGAATTGTTCAAAACATTTTTAAGAGTTTATATGAAGTGTAAATGTAATATTTACTCACTGGTTCATACGCTCCATACCCAAAAAGTGTGTTTGTATCATCAGTGCATTTACATCGGGGCAGCTGGAGGCCTAGTGGTTAGGGTGTTGATCCTACAATTAGAAGTTTGGGTGCTTGAATTGGTGAATGGGTTAAATGCGGAGAAAGAATGTCACATTGTTCACGCTGTGTGCTGTGGTGTGTTCACTCGTGTCTATAAGGGGCCACTTTACATTTATCTGAATATTCAGAAGCACAATGCAGGGAGGCCAATTGGAGCAGAACAAAGGGAAATGTTTGCATTCAGGTCTGACATTAACGTTAAAAAGATATTTACATATACTAGACTGTTTAATAATGAGGGATAAAGGTCAAATAGACTTTTTTTGTGACAAACCCGCACAAACGTATAATCTAAACGGACCTCAGGGAAAAAAGTGTAATGTAAGAAAATGCAGCATATATGGATGCCATAATGCTCCATAAAATTACTGAACAAGGACAGAAAGCCAGCCAGGGGTTCATGTCAGCTTGCTGTGGTTCTTACCTTTAGATGGCATGCTACTTGGGCACCTTGGGCATGTGGAGAGAAAGTATTAGTTATAATGTCCTATGGCGAACATTATCACACTGAGTGTAATTAAGATAGTGTCATTATAATCAGCATTCTCTGTTATCCAAGCATCAGAAATGGCTTCACTGAAGTTTACTGACATACGAAAATTTAGAAGTAGACTGATGTATGACGCTGTTTGTCAGTGATGTGGCTTCCCATAAAGCTCATTACAGTCGAATGTGAAAAGCTGTAATTTATTCAGCGTCACCAGCTACCTTGTTGACATTTTAAGGTGTTGCAGGTTTAATGAGGATCACTCATATTGGATGGATGAGCTGCTTTAGAGCTGATCAATAGCCCGACCCCACGCTGCAGCTCTACAGTCAATATTAGCTGTTCAGTCCAAACAGGAACTGAAGTGGGCATCTCAGTAGACACACAAGGAGATATAAGAGCAGATCCACAAGTAGGTGTCTGAGGAGATGTCAGGTATGCTGAGGATAAATGAGGAGCCTGGATATTAAGCTGTATATTACACCAATTCAGAAAGCCTCTTAGTCCAAGTTGTCGTCATAAAAGGCAGATAATAAGACTTCATCTGAGACATCAGCTCTAAACCAGATCTATTGTTTCTCATGTGTTAGTGCTCCATGATGCTAATTGGCTAATTCTCTCTGCCATTAAGCACTGCATTCCCATTTTGCTTGAATGCACAGTCTAAACCAATCATCGCACCCACTCACATTGCGAGCACTCATTCTCCTTAGTTATAACTTTAATTAGGTAATAAAATCTGCACACACTTCCTGCTGTACACACTGACGGTGAGGGAAATTTCAAATAATCATGGTGCTGTTAGAGTCAAACCACCTGCTTTCTTTTTTGGTTTGTTTCTTAATGTTCTGCCCGATTTAGCTAGGAGTACAGTACCACCGAACCTGGGAGGGTGAAGGCCAGCACATGCTGCCGTCACATGAAGCCAGCCACCACATCTTTTCAAAATGCTGCTAATACAGTGTTGTGCACTGTATTAGCTTTGTGCACTTGGAGTGTCCTGACCTCAGATAGCGAGATCTAGAACAATGATTCTCAACCTTTTCAGCATTAAGGCCCACCTATTTACCACAGCATGTTGCCCACTGGTAGCTTCCACCCCTATTTTGGTGGCCATCTTGGAATTTACAGTCCGAAATTTAAAACATCACAATTCCATCATACAAAGTTATTATTGTCTGCAGTTGGACTCATTTCAAAGCTAAGACTCTGAAGTTAATGTGCCACAGAAGTAAAATATGTAAACTTATTTTCAAACAGCAACACAGGATGGAATACTGGATTTTATATTATACTTGTGTCAAACCTCTTTGAATTCAGCTGTGTTTTATCAGAAGAATCATCTGACACTGAAAACTCACAGCCACAGGTCTTGTCAACTTATGCTCAGAATTTGAGCTCAAAAGAATTAAAAAAATAAAGTTCTATATAGCTTATAGTACCATTTTGTGCAAGCAGAGATGCCATTTTGTTTGGAGAAATCCTTATTTTCCCACAGAATTATAAATCAATAACCGCTTCAACACCGCTTCTCTCCACTTCATTCTGTACAAAAGGCTCTGATCAACCGACTCCCACTGTTGGCTTCGCCCCTCGGTTCACCATTCGGATCAAACAATAAGACCTCCAGGCCAGGCGCACCAAATACTTGACAAAACTCACTCAAAACACAATGAAACAACTCCAAAACAACTTGCTTTGTTTCATCATTAAAAATACATATCTTTCCGACTGAGCACATAGGAGCGCCTCTCTGTCTGCATCGCTCGACTGATCTGGGAGCAGTTTTCGGGCAAGAGGGCTAATTCAAAAAGGCTACAACATCCGCTATTCGTTAAATAGCAGAGGTTGTAAAAATACCCCAATGGCGTTTTAATAATACACCAATCATGGCATAAAAAGGGTTTTTTAGGACTGATTGCAGACCAATGGCCTGTCTTCGTTTTATACTCACGGCCCAATCAAAAGCCTTCGCGGCCCTTCAGTGGTCCTCTGCTCAGTGGTTTAGAAACCCGGATCTAGAAGACACCCACGCTGGGTGATGGGGGTGGCAGAGTTGGTTGGCGTTCTACCCACCCAGACAGACACCCAGCCATGGATGACTGTGGCACTGCTGGGGAACAAGCACACAATATCTCAGCGACAGGAACAAACGACTGTTGCACCAATTGGGATCCCAACCACAAGTTAATGTTTTATATTCTGTTATAACGAAACATATAGTCAGTGTTTGTTACATACTGATTATATTCTTAGAAAAGCACATTGTGATATACTTTTTCATGATGAATATTAATGTCATGTTTTTGTCCAGCACATTTTTACGTGATAATATATGCCTTATTAATAAATGCCCTATGATCAACTCCTAGTAAATTTCCACTGATTTGCTCTTTGAAACTTTTCATTTGCAGACAGTCTTGTGGCTGGATTGTTAAAAACCATATAAAACTGACTGTTTTAAAAGTGGTCTTGCAAATCACCGAAGAGTGAGGGAGAAGACTTTGGAGGAAGCTGATGATACTGATTGCGATCCACTGAAAGTGACTGGCTGGCATATGTTTACTAATTGATAGTTATTACTGCATAATAGCTTCCGTTTGTATTTTTTTATATATATTTAGTAGGTTTTATCCAGTTCGTGTAGTTTCCATCTTTTGAAAGATTCATAAAAGATCATTTAAATGATGTCTATAATATGTGTGAAAGTCAAGTACCTTTGTCCTGTTAACTGTGTAACAAATGTAACAATATAGCAAAATATCTTTGTAAAGAAGCTTCTTTACATAATTTCTTTTTCATAACATGCTTTAGACTGTCCTTGAAACCAGTATTGTCTATAGTTAAATTACTCTTTAACTATAGACAATACTGTCTTTCTATATCAAACACTTTAGTTACCCACATGCTTTTGCACCATTTGGATGTTGGATGTGTGATAACGAGCAGTTTCCACCTTCACATTTGATGTGGAACTACTAAGGGAACTCCAGTAGTGTGATCAAAGCAAGTATTACAGATTGCGTTTAAAATCAGGATATTTGTGATCTCAGTGTGTGTGCTGCCTTTTGGAATGAATGAGTGTGTGTGTGTGTGTGTGTGTGTGTTTGGGTGATTTATTACAACGGTAGAGGAGACTGGGAAGAGGCATTGCCAAAAGCAATAGCAGTGCAAAATTTTAATCCACTACCTGAGCAGCGCCTTAAAGGAGGGCCTTCAGACCACAGGCTACACCCACCATCAACTAAGGAGTTCTGATACCCAATCCCAGCCCTGCATGGAGACAACCAGCAAAAGAAGCACTTCTACAGATGATGCCGTAACTAAAGCCAAGTCCAGTTTCATTGTAATTGTACTCATCTTAGCCAGATGTTGAGAGAGGATCTTACCTAATAGCAGCACATTAAGAGACTCGGTCCTGTTTTGGTAATGTAAAATCTGCTGTCAGGGTAGCTTGGAAGCACACATGTCCATTTTGGGTAGAGTAAAATGCATCAGAATGTGGAACTGCTGAGTTTTGTGTGATTCATAGTTTATGAACAAGAAACTATGTATTTATGTATTTGATTGTAGCAACTACATTTACACACAAATGTAACACAATTATGCATTGAGTCTTTTAGTTTCTAAGGATGCTTTATTTGATTCATGTTATGTAGAGAGATTATTCATTTACTTTAAATCACTGGTTTGGCTCATTAAAAAGTAAGTGTGTGTGATTAGTCTGCATAATGTGAGCTTAAGGTTAAAGTAAAAGGCTATCAAATATCAGCCAAAACAATCAGTAACTACCTAATTCATAAAGGGAAATTCATGACTGATACAGACCTACTAAAAGCCTAATAACAATAATATGCTCTAGGAACAGTTACCTTTATATGGCTTTATCTAACATTAACTTTATTATTATTTTATGTGATTTAAGTGATTTATAGAGTTTTTAAAGTATGGTGTATTCATCATGGTATTTATTGCATCCGTGTAGTTAATTAAGTTAACAAATTATAGCAGCCAACATATACTACATTTCTAATTGTCCATAATCTACCAAAATGTATAATCAATGTCAAAATACAGCCATTTTAAAACATGTCTAGTGTTCCATTAGTCACATAAAAACAAACAGGTGAATATTAGTGCATGTGGGGGATTTTGATTGGTGATCTTGTAATGTGTGCCTTTTCTGATAACAGAAGCAGGACAGGCTACTGTACTGTGTGTGTGTGTGTGTGTGTGTGTGTGTGTGTGTGTGTGTGTGTGTATGAGTGGGTGTGTGTGGACAGTAGAGAAGCTGTCATGTTTCTGTCTGAGAGGCATTCTGAGGTTCCCTTCTCCATAGAGCATTTCACAGTAATGAGAGACAAAAGAGTGTGTGCAGTCACTCCTCACTGTCGTCCTTGCCTCTGGAACATGACAGCTGTGGTTTTCTTGCCGCCGGTGTGTTCTTTAATAAAATAAAATGCGAGAACAAAGGATGCTAAAGGAGTGGGAAAAAGCTTGGGGAATCTTTTGTCCGACAACTGCATTGACAGGGTTTAATCTGTGAAACAGAAACACACACACGCACACACACGCAGCACAATGTGGAACAAGGTCACCCATCAGCCATTTGATACTTGGCTTCACTATGTAGTCCAAAAGATTACTTGACACGTTGCCATGTTAAGTTGTTCAAGTAGCCCAATTAGGATCTCATAAAGAGTCTGCCCCATATAGCCCGAGCACTCTCTCTCACTCTGATAATGAGGACACATGCGTCGCTCTTGGCAGCCTTCAGTATAGGACAGTCTGAGAATGAGTCGTTAACTCCTACTCCTACAAATGATCCTGCATATGGATTAGTAATTGTAGGCCCTGCTCCCTGTGGTAGTAAAGTGCTGTCTTTTTTTTTTTTTTGCATTTTCAGGAAGTTTGCGTGTTTGTTTTCATTTTCAGAACAAAATGTCGTTACTATATAAGATAAAAGGGCCAACCCATAAATGAAAGCTACACACACAGAACATTCTGTTGGTTGCATTAATGTTACATGAATCTACGTTAACATTTGACATCAACGTTTAATGTTTTGACAACGTTATTCTTGACGCAATGCACTTTGATTGAAACACCATTTTCATGGAAACATAAACTGATGTAGTGAATAATTATTGGTAAAGTCTCAGATTTCATGTTGTTCACTCCCCTGTCCACCGAGTTCACATATGAAAACTAATCTAATGTCATGAAAACGAGCACATTTACAAATATCCACCTGTTTATTTATTTATTTTTTTTCCACCTGTTTAGCCTACAGCAGTTGCACTTTCACCTTGAAGTTACAAGGGGTGTTTCAGCACCACACAAAGCTATTACTTTTTGGTTCAGATAAAGGTCAGTGTTGGGTTTAGAAGTAAAAGGAAAATTCTTATTATATGTACAGTCTTAAAAAGGGGTTCTCCGAAGCAATGTCATGGAAGAATTACTTTTGATTGACCAAATAAACTTTTAAATAGAGGGAACCATTTTTTGTAAATGAGGTGCATTTAAATAATATTATTCATTTAAGGAACTTCCACATATACTAGTAAATATTTTTTCTAGAACTGCGTGTCAGTCAATTTAATTAGGAATCTTTGCATTTAAGGCTTTGGTGTCATATCTATGACCCTACAGCTGTACGTTGTATGAAAGAGCCCAATCGTGTATCATGTGATACTGGTATGTAGTGGTTATCACCTACCAAAAGTGGTCCAAAAAAGGCAAACCAGTGAAAGTAGACCGATATGATGAATTTTCTTTGTGGATAGCCAGGTGCATGTTTATCACTTAACACCAGGAAGGAGGCAGTGTGATGCTCTGAACAATGTTCTGCTGGGAAACCTTTGCCATTCATATGGATATTACTTTGACACTTACCACATAACACCAGCTGCCCATCTTTTGGACAAAATGCTGGACAAATTATTCCAGTCCAGGTCAGTTCAAGAATCAGCTGCTAACATCTTGGTGCCACAGCACACCTTTAGAAATCTTGTGAAGTCCTTGCCTCAGTAGGTCAGAAGGCATGAAGGGGACCTGCAAAATAGTAGGCATGTGTATGTTATGGCTGATTTGTTTACAAGCACAGTTTCAAAGCAGCCTATTAAATATAAGCATAATGTTTGGTACATAAAGCCATATACACAAAAGTAGGATATAAGCCCATTAAAACAAACCTGTGTGCATGTGTGTGTGTGTATCTGTGTGTATCTGTGTGTGTGTGAGAGAGAGGGAGAGAGAGAGAGAGAGAGAGAGAGAGAGAGAGAAGCTCTCTCCTCCAGGCACACAGCATGGTGGCCATGCTGCGTGTAGCTGAAAGGCGTCTAGTGAATGGACAGGGGCCTGGCTCTCTCCATTACTGGCTTAATTAGCCGTTGAGACAGCATTGTTCCATTACGCTGGTAAAAAAGTGAAGAGAGCGAGAGAGTAGCCAGCTTCACTGCTAACTTCGGCTGACATCTGCTTCCTTTGTTCCCAGCAGCCATGTATCCAGCCGGCTTTATCCTAATGGCTGGACTAATGTGTGCCAATGCAGACGGTGATTGAGAGGCTGTTTCCGTTTACAGATATTCACACTGCTTTTAGCATTTAATGAAAGTGTGATCAGTTTACTTGCTCTTAGCAAACACATGGCATGGAGATACATTGTGGTAATTGTGTGCTGACTGGCTTACAGAGCTCTAGTTTAAGTTCATAATCGGTGAATTAATATTTATGATATACATCTATATAAAACATTTGTAATATTAAAACCAAGCCTAAACTAAAATGAGTATTGCTGTTTGACACCAAAACTGGTGCTGCTGAATGGATGAATGAGGAGGAAAGGATAAAGAGCTCTTTACTTTCTTTGTGCTGTAAATCCCTGGAAAGAGGAGTCTTTATTGAGTCTGCTCATTTGTATATATGTGTATGTGCCATTAACTATCCATTTCCTCTGCTGCTTAAGCTCAAAATAAACCACTTTTTACTTATTACCACTTTAGCCATGCACATTGGATAGCTAATTTCCTTTTTATGTTCATTGCATTCCATTATGTTTGTATAGCTCCTGGATTGCTTTGCTGTCGCTCACATAGCTTAGCACAGCATTTAAAGCCTTAAATGACCAGGTCACGAAGGCAGGTCCAAGTATCTGTGTTAGAACTTGCTTATAACATGCCAATTTGTAGCTAAGTAATAAGCCTTAGCAGTTTAAAGGAGCAGCAAATTGTCCTTGTTTATTTTAGTCAGTGCAGTCCATATGTGCAAATTTATCTGCAAGAACAGCCGTTCTGAACTCATTGTTTTGGGATGTCACGAAAAAAGTTCATTTACATATATCAGTCTGAAAAGGACAGTAACAAAAAACGCCCATTTGATTCTAAAGGAGTCAGAAAAGTAAAAATGCATAATTACTGTTTAAAGTACATTATCCACATTAACATCATGAAAGTGAAAATTTTGTCATACGTGAGCAGCACGAAACATTTCCTCTGCATTTAACCTATTCACCAAGTAAATCAGTGCGCAGCCAGAAACAGCACCGGGGAGCAGTATGTGGGGAAGGTACATTTACATTTACATTTACGGCATTTAGCTGATGCTCTTATCCAGAGCGACGTACATCAGTGCTTAAGAATTCC
>JBBPDB010043558.1:0-11267 GCA_037974465.1 Brachypetersius altus | reverse complement strand
GGTTAAGGGTCTTGCTCAGGGACCCAGTAGTGGTGCTGAAGGTAGGATTCGAACCCATGACCTCTTGGTCTAGAGGCGAGTATCCTACCCACTACCCACTACGCCCACTACCCACTACCCACTACGCCACCACCACCACCAGTGTTTTATTTTCAAACACTGAAACCAAACAGCACAAAACCCAGAACTGCCGCATAAACAATACTTATTCTGACGGTGGACCTGCAAACTCAACCTGAACAGACACCCTTTAAATACTCACAAACCCAAATCCCACAACCAATGAACAAACTCATACAATTACTCCTGAGTACACCAGCAGCTGAAACCAATAATTTTATCTAACACAAACCTGTTTTACTCAGGATTTCAAAATAAAAGACACAAAACCAAAAACCACAAAAACCGACTTAAATCAGGAGTGACCCCTTGGGCCCTTACCCTCTTAACTGTTTTTCCTTCTTTGTGTATTAACCTCTTTTGACAGGGTTCGTTATGGTGTGTAACTTAGCTGGCAGTAAAAATCAGGTGTTGATTTTAGTGTGGCTTTACAGGTATGTAGAGCTTAAGCACTAATGTACGTCACTCTGGATAAAAGATTCTGTTAAATACTATGAACATAAACAAACTTACTGCTTTGTCACCACAACCAAACAATGTTGAACTGGAATCCTCTTGCCGCTACAGAGTAGGTACAGTTTAGGAAGCTGTGATTTGTCAGACTGTGGACACAGAATAGACATTACATTCATTTAACAACATTCATCCTATATCTCTCTTTGAAAGTTTTGTGGTGGGAGTCACAAAGAACCAAAGTAAACCACTATCTCTATTAATTTCCATGCGAGGGAAAAACACTAGTAGCTGTTAACTGGATATATTTCCAAGAGAAAATGTGAAGTGTGGTTGCGATAATGCCCTAATTTGCACCATCTATTCAAACCAGTGCTTAACACTGTAACACCAGGCATGAACTCTTACCAAGCCATTTATGGTTAAAGATACCTGAACGTGCACATAGCCGTATTAACTTGCTGATTGTTTTAAATAAAATCACAAAAACAGTGAGACATGTCTTTATTTTAAAAACTGGCTTTAGTTTTTTGTTTATGAGTCGGCTGTGTGTTTTGCTCTGCAGTTTGTTCTCCATGTTTGTGTTTTGTTGATGTTGCTCGGCAGTGGTCGTGGGTTGCTGCTCCAGGTGGAGCGATGGGTTCTCTGCCGGCTGCCGGTTGGGGAGGCGGTCGGCGGAGACGCGGAGCAGACACGGGACGTGCCCTGCACTCCTCCTCCGTGCTGGCAGGGGGAGCGCCGTCCTCCATGATGGCAGGGAAAGCACTGCCCTCCAGGACGGCAGGGGGAGCGCCGTCCTCCACGACGGCAGGGGGAATGCCGTCCTCCACGACGGCAGGGGGAGCGCCATCCTCCACGATGGCAGGGGGAGCGCCGTCCTCCGCGACGACAGGGGGAGCGCCGTCCTCCACAACGACAGGGGGAGCGCCCTCCTCCACGATGGCAGGGGGAATGCCGTCCTCCACGACAGCAGGGGGAGTGCCGTCCTCCACGACGGCAGGGGAAGCGCCGTCCTCCAGGACAGCAGGGGGAGCGCCGTCCTTCAGGACAGCAGGGAGAGCACCGTCCTCCAGGACGACAGGGGGAGCGCCCTCAGTTGGCATGGTTTGAGGCATGGAGGCTTGGAGGACCTTCGGCGGAGGGACCTCGGGGGACGGAGTGGGAGTGGGAGCGGGAGCAGCGGTGAGTCGGAGGGGAGCTCCGCCTCTTTGGTCAGTGCAGGACCGAGCGGACGACGGGCTCCGCTTGGACCACAACGCCCACGTCGCGTCACAGGACTCTCACCCGTTGCCGAGTCGGAGACGTAGGCGTCCACGAGGCGTCCCGCCTCCATCCTGCTCTCCGACTCTCTGCCGCACCGCAACTTGCTACCCAGACGCCGACATCCCGTCGGCCCCTCAGCGAGCCCGGTCCCACTAACCCCAAACCGGCTGTCACCATCCTCAAACTCAAACCTCAAGGACATGCACCAAACAGACACGTGACAAACTTACTAAACAGAACAGGCCGACAGGGCAGAGACTGGTGAGCGTGTTGTCTGGGGAGTGAAACAAATGATTCTGAAGAGTTCTATAATGGTTCTGGCACCCTTGTAACAGAGGATAGGACAAAAGATGGAACACTGGGCAGGACAGGAGACTAATACAAGACAAAAAGTTATGGGACAGGGACAGGAATACACAAACATAGGGGACTAGAACAGAAACCGAAACAGAGACAAAGACAAGAATGGGCACATGAACTAAACAGGAAGCAACAGCAGACTGAAACGATGGTTGGGTAGCAGTCATGTCCTGGGCTGCTGAAACTGGTGGCTAAATGTCTCTGGCAAGGAAACAGGAGATGGGCTGATGCTTGACCAGGAATCAGAAGACGGTAACAAGGTGCTCTCCGGGGCACCAGGGGGCTCTTGTGATCAAGCCCCCACTCAGCTGCAACGTTTAGCACTGGAGGCTCAGGAATCATTACTGAGGCATCCTCTGGGGCACAAAGCATCTTTGTAAAGCTAACTGAAACCAATGTCCTCCTTGACATAGAGTGGCGTTAAGGGAGCATGAGCATGTGCCGCCCCATTGGTTTTGGCTGGAGCTGAGAGCTTCAGGGCCAATTATTTTTTGACTGCCATGGAAGTTTGCCCAGAGTGTCCTCAAGCAGAGGCTGATTCCAGTCCCAATATTCTGGTGTCAGTCTCGGCTATCTGAAACAAACTGAAACACAGGGGTATACATACTGACTAGGGAGACGAGAACACCTGGACAGGGACGGAGACAGGAGCAAGCCACAGGTGAACAGGGCGACAAGGGGCCAGAGCTAAGGGAGGGCTTTTACCAAAACAACAACAAACGTACATGATACAGGGAGGGTGTAAACAATGACAGGGAAAAAGATAAAAGAACAGGGGAAATAAAAAGCCAAGAAACAAGGAAAAAAACAAACGTCAGTGGCAGACTCATATATAGTTCATGCATGGATGGATGGATGGATGGATGGATGGATGGGCGGGCCTTATCAGAGGCAATCCCTTGTCCAGTTCAAATGGTAAACAAGCAACTAAAGAATTGTCAGTGACATTGCCCATGTCCACTTCAATAAATAATAAACAGATTAAATAAATAAATAAATACATAAATAGTTTATGCTAAGTCAAAGCCACCTACATAAATTAAAAAAAAAAAAATGTCAGTAGCAAACCCATATCCAGTCCATAAATAAACAAATAAATCAAGAAGATTTTATTGTCATTTCTACTACACAGTTCCTCCAGGATCATGGTGCAACACAAGAGCAGAACAGAACAGAACAAGTGCAAAACAGGACAGAACAAGAGCAACACGACAACTAAACGAGACGAGGACACCCCTAAACGAGACGAGGACAAGACAATGTGTAGTGCAAATGATAATGTCTACCTCGCGGATAAGCACAGTATTAGACCAGTTCTGTAGTTTAGCAGCAGGGATGTACAAGAGTGCAAATGTGCAAGAAAATGCAGGACAACAATAAATAAATATGTGCAATTTAAAACAGCAGTAAATATGACTGTGCGGTTTGTCGCAACATACAAACCACGACAGAGAATGCTGTCTTTTATACAGAATGTGTATATAGAAAGAGTATATTAAGTGGTTATTAAAGTCTGCGTTTTTCATGGGTTTAGGGTGTGTGTGTGTGTGTGTGTGTGTGGTTTTATGCTTGAGTCTGATGGCCTGAGGCAAGAAATTGTTCCCCACTGTAGTAGTGGAGGCCGATATGCTTTGGTACCTTTTACCAGACAGGAGGAGGGAGAAAAGAGTGTGTGAGGGGTGAGTGGAGTGTGTGAGGTGTGTGTGAGGGGTGAGTGGAGTGTGTGAGGTGTGTGTGAGGGGTGAGTGGGGTGTGTGAGGTGTGTGTGGAGTGTGTAAAGTGTGTGTGAGGGGTGAGTGGGGTTGTCCACAATGCTGATGGCTTTGTGGATGCAGTGTGTGGAGTAAATATCTGTGACAGAGAGGAGAGAGACTCCAATGAGCTTCTCAGCTGTTCTCACAACCCTCTGTAGGATCTTGCAGACTGAAACATTGCAATTCCCATACCAGGCTGTGATTCAGCTATAGGGAATGCTCTCTATGGTCCCTCTGTAGAACATGGTGAGGATTGGGTGGAAGGTGCGCTCTCCTCTGTCTCCGCAGGAAGTAGAGATGCTGCTGGGCTTTCTTGGTGACGGAGCTGGTGTTGAGGGTCCATGTGAGGTTCTCCGTTATGTGAACATCAAGGAACATGGTGCTCTGGACAATCTGCACTGAGGAGCCGCCGATGCTCAGCGGAGAGTGATCATGTTGTGCCCTTCTGAAGTCAACAACCATCTCCTTTGTTTTCTCCACGTTCAGGGACAGGTTGTTGCCTCTGTACACCGCGTCATCACTCCTGCCAACAAACCCACCACAGTTGTGTAATCGACGAACTTGATGATGAGGTTTGAGCTATGCATTGCTGCACAGTCGTGGATCAGCAGCATGAACAGCAGAGGGCTGAGCACACAGCCCTGGGGGTCTCTGTGTTCAGCGTGATGGTGCTGGAGATGTTGTTCCTAAAACTGACTGAGGTCTCCCAGTCAGGAAGTCCAGGACCCAGTTGCAGAGGGAGGTGTTTAAGCCCACCAGTCTCAGCTTCCCAATCAGATGCTGAGGAATGATGGTGTTGAATGATAAACTGAAGTCCTTTTTGTCCAGGTGAGTGAGGGCTACGTGATGTGCCTCATGACGAGCCTCTCATTCATAAAGATGGATGTGAGTGTAAAAAGATGATGTCATTGAGGAGGACACTGATGATTTGTTTGGCACTGAGATGATGGTGGGGGATTTGAAGCACGTTGGGATTACAAGTGGTGCTCAGAGACATGTTGAAGATGTTTGTGAGAACATCTGCCAGCTGTCCTGCACATCCTCTGAGCACGCAACCAGGAATGTTGTCTGGTCCAGCAGCTTTCTGTGGGTTAGCTCTGATCAGCCACAGTCAAACAGAGTACCTGGTCGTTGAGAATTGGGGTAGACTTGTCATCACTGCCTTGTCATTTTGGGCTTCAAACCGTGTGTAGAAGTTGCTCACTATCACAGGCAGGTAGAGACGCCCTGTCTTTGAAGTGGCTGTGGATTTTCTGGGTGTAGCATACATGTATCCATTTCAAATAATAAATAAACAAATAAAGTATTATCTAGTGCATTGCTCATGTCCATTTCAGTTAGTAAGTAAGCAAGAAAATAAATAAATAAACAAATAAATAAAGCATTGTCAAGTCACACATCCAGTCCAAATACAGATACAGAGACTTTGAGCACTAACTGTTAACTGTGTGCGACGTTTCTTTTACTGACAAATGCATCCCTTGTTCATTAAGCAGAAGAAAAAGACCACAGTACAAAACAACAAAAGGTAATGAGGCTGAAACAGTAAAGTAAATGTGCTTATCAGTACGAATGCTCTCAGTTTGTTTCCTGACCCATGATAGGGATTGTCTGTGGGGTCTCCATCATATCAGCCAAGGGTTCAACAACTATTGGAGAAGCAAAAGAGTGTAGATAATTACACTGGAAAGTGGAGAGAAAGAAGCCTGCGAATGTCCACTTGCACAGCTGTAGGTCAGTTCATATAAAATGTATCCACAGTTCACCTGTGCATTATCTCTCTCTCTCTCTTTCCAAAGGCTCTCTGCTCTTTGGCTGACCCTGTACCTCCAAAACGCATTACAGGAGAAGGAAAACATAGACACATATCTTCCACCTCACCCCCTATCTTTGCCGTTCGACCTGTGCAGCTACAAAAGGCTTAGCTTGGTTTTCTGTTATTCTTATCACAACCTGTTTTGTCTACTCTGTGCTGTAGCTTCCAGGGATACAGAGTTTAGACCAGCCACAAAAAACCACCATTGACTTTTTCTTCGGCACCTGTAGCGCCCCTCACACTGTGAGCATCCAACAGAAAGCTGTGGACAGCAGCGATTGCTGATCCTGCTTACTTACAAATCCTCTCACGGCCTCATCAGAACACCACACTTGATAGGATTGTTGTGAGTGTAGAGTCATAGCCATATGTTTGCAGTCGATAGAGCTGTGTATTGCGAATGGGCAGTGCCAGAAGAGTACTAGATTAATGACTATAATCTTTTGAGATTGCCAGTGTTTAGCGCTTTATTGCAAATTTCTGTTATTTGAAATATTTGAAGTCTGGCAACCACTGACATCAACAAATGTTGGAGATCTTGCTCTGCCAGCTCTGTAATGCAACCAGTTATAGCTTGTTTTGGGGGGTTCTGAGGCTTCCAGTCAGGTAATTGACATACCAAGACATTTTGGACAATGCCATGCTTCCAACTTTGTGGACACATTCTATTAAAGCATGACTGTGTCCCAGTGCACAAAGCAAGCTCCATAAAGACGTGGCTGGAGGAGTCCAGTGTGGAAGAACTTGACTGGCCCACACAGAGTCCTGAACTCAACCCCATCCTTTGGGACGAACTGAAATGGAGACTGTGAGCCAGGCCTTGTCATCCAACATCAGTGTGAATGAATGGGCACAAATTCCCACCGAAACTCCAAAATCTTGTGGAAAGCCTTCCAAGAAGAGTGGAAGCTGTTATAGCTGCAAAAGGACCAACACCATATTAAAGTCTATGTAACGGAATGCACTGTCATTGAAGTCCCTGTTGGTGTAACGGTCAGGCGTCCCGATACTTTTGTCCGTATAGTGTACATTGGTGACACGTGCCAAATTATCTCGCAAATTCAGATTCAGTGTGTGAAGTCTTGTCTCGAAGTGAAACTTGTCTCAACTTGTGCTGTTTGTTTGCAGATACAACGTCTTGCAAAAGTGTTCAACCCCCTTGAATGTCTTGAAACTATTCTGTGATTACTTTGAAAGCTGTGGAAGCTCAAGATTTAGACAGGTGAAAGAAACGGCCCTTACACAACTGTCTTCTACCTATGAATCATCAATAACAATCCCTTTCACTGTTTTTGTCTGTGAACCTGAAGTAAAGCTGTGAAAATGAAGGGGTAGAGAGAGACAGTAATGGACATGCACAAGCTCGTACATACAGGTCCTGTCTACACAAGGATCTCCCTCAAAACTCAATGTCATGGCAAGATGAAAATCACTTTAAAAGAAATACAGAGCTGAGACTGGAGTGAAGACGTCAGCTCCAGTGAACAATATAAAGCTCTGCATACTACGGGCTTGTATGTCTAGAAAAAATCCATTAAAGGAGATAAACCACCTCAATGCATGTCTGGAGTTAGCCAGTCAGCATCAGAGTGACCCAACTAACGTTTTATGGTCAGAGGAAGGACAAATTGAGCTTTTTACAGATTTTCAGAACTTTTTACAAAATGTACAGAACTTTCACCTTTTAATTCCGAAGGCGTCTGCAGGTTTTCTGAGCCTACGTGTTCTGTATGTTCTCCATGGATATACAGCCTTCTAGAGGTGTGGCTGAACAAAGAACATGTTGCTCACAGACATGTACAGCATACAAAGACATTCTCACATGGCAGGACCAGCAACAAAAGCAACCACATCCACACATACTAAGCACATATGGCGGTCGAGGCAGAGGATAAACCAGGTTTTGTCTCTGGTAGTCGTGAAGCTGCCTGTAAAGGTCAGGTCTGAAAAAGGACAGGCTTTGTGACACTGTGTGATTAAGGTTAAAGAGCATTAGCCATCCTGCTAATTCCCCAGTGACACACACACACACACACACACACATAAACTCACACATACACATACACACACACATACACTCACACACACACACACACACACACACACACACAAACACACACACAAACTCAAACAGACACATAAACACACACACACACTCACACATACACATACACACACACATACACACACACAGACACACAGACACACACACAAACTCAAACGCACATAAACACACACATACAAACACACACACACACAGACACACACACAATCAAAAACGGACATATAAATACACACATACATACACGTACAAACAGGTACTCTTGGCCATCAGCTTCAAGTCAAGAGTGCAGAGCTGTCAGCCGTTTCATATCTTCTGTATCATATTTCTCCTACAAAGAAAAATGCAAGGTAATATTTGTTCAAACAAAAAATAAAACCAGTTCAATTATTTATTATGGCATCAAGTAATTTTTAGATTGAACTACTGGAACTATTTACACTTACATTATGCACTTATAATAAAACAACACAGTTTTGTCACATTTGGCAACAAAACCTTTCCAGTTCTTCCAGTCTTTCTTTAACCTGCACACATAAACTTTATTCAGGGAGATAAATGGTTGTAGCATTTAACGCAAGTCTTGTTCAAGAGATGTTAATGTTTAATGTTAATCTATGTTAGTTTTAAAATGATATGCTGAGCTGTTGTTTCTGAGTATGTTGTTGCAGTAAATTAAAACTGTGTTACAAAAATGATTACCTAAAACACTGTTTTGAATTAGTTTTATTTAACTGAACTAAATACTCTGAATGAAACCAGTTTTAGTAGAACTGTGACGTCTGTGGGTGTCTGCCCTTAAAGGCAGCCTTTAAGTTAGTCACTTTGGCCCAGTTTCCCTTTAAGGGCTTAAAATAAACCAGGACTAGGCTAATTCTACTTAAATTAATCCACACTAAACAACTGACTTTCTGAGATGTTGCTTAACTTTGGATGAACTAGTTCTAGACAACAGAGTCTCAGATTAAGGTAATCAAGGACAAGTGAGAACATCTTTTGGAAACCTGATTAGATTAATGGCATGCACATGTGGCTAAGGCGAGGTTGCTGTAAAAACCTGTCATGGAATACTTATAATCCATTAGTCTTAAGGAGTGTGTGGTACAGGAGTCACTACACTTAAACAAAAAATGGATAAAGAAAAAGCAACTTCAGTGAACTTGAGAACAAATTGTATCAAACTATCCTGTAACAGCATGATTCAGGTACAGAAAACAAGAAGAAGAAAGTGTGGATTTTTATATTGAATTAATTCAACTCAAATGAAAAAGTAACCAAACCGACACTCCAACAAGTTCAGGTAAGATTTATTGTTGCCACAATCTTACAAATCAGTCAATTATAAATGTTTTCATTAATGAAATGTAAAAAGAAAACAAAAAACAATATTATATTGTTATATTGTTATTATATCCTACTTTAGAGTGTATATTATCTTGTAAAGGTCCTGTGGAAAAACATAAAAATAAACCTGAAAAAAAAACTGCTGCTACGTGGCAAGAGCGTTTCAAGACAGGTGGGGGACTCCCAGTTCCACCAGACACAGAGGAGTTGGGGGACTTGTTGGCTGGGAAAGTCAGCAACCCCTGGAAGGTATTCCAGATGATGACCATTAGGACAGCTCAGGTGAGGAATCTTCCAAAGACTCATTTGATAGGACACGTCTCGTTTACAGTAACATGTCCCATCCCACCCAACATAATTAAATGCAAGTCATGTCTTGTAACAAAAATGATGTAATGGCCTTTACTGTTGAAGTCAAATGTAATACTAGGGGGTGGTGGGGAACAGTCAAGAGGCTCAACTGAATCCAGCAGCAGCCAGCACCAACATGCAGCAGCTAGTCTCCTGCAGTAGCATTGGTCAGCAGCAGTCTCTAATCCAGGCAGCAGGGCAAGAGGGAACAGGATGACCATTCATGAGAAACTTGCCTTAGAGTTCCATGAATGTAAATTACAATATTTAAAAGAAGAACATGAAGTCAAAATGAAAATTCTTTATCTTGAGTTGTCTACGAAAGGGAGAGACATGAAGCAGCAGCAGTGTCAATTTTCTTTGGAACCAAACCTCAGTTAAATAAATAATTTCCTGAATTTTTGTAATTGGTCTATGCCAATCATTTATGTATCACTCAAGGCACAATTATGAGAAGTGCTGCAAAGCAAAAGCATCTCTGTAAGCAAGTCCATTTCTGTCATTGGCTAGCTCAGTGATGGGGACATGTTGGTCATCATCATCTTCAATATCAGGGTCTGGGCAGCCACACTGTTTAAGAAAATTATGAAGCACTGCTGTTGCAATAACAACAATGCAGCACCTCCTAGGTTCAAACCGCAGTGTATTTCGGAGACACTGGAAATGATTGTTCCTGTGACGGTCCCCTCGCCCTCCTCCCATGTTTTTCGTTCCCTGTCCCCTGAATATTCGTTTCATTTTTTATTCGTTCAGATTAGTCATGTCCCCAGTATTCTGTTCCCATTTTGCTTTCGTTTTCGTCTCCGTGTCTACATCTGTTTTCAGTTTTTTTCATATGTCAATACACCTCCGTTCCTCCCTTTCTCCCTTTCTCCCTTTCTAGTCCGCACGTTCCGTTTGTACCATGTTACACATGTTTCTCGTTTGTTTTGGTTATTTAAAGCCCAGCCTGACCCCTGTGCCTTTGTCTGTATTTGTTATCCCTTTTTTTTATTTTATTTGTTATCCCTTGCGTGTGTGTGTGTGAGTTCTTGGTCTGCTTTCCCGTAGTTAGATTTCTCTATGTTTAATGTTCCTTATTTCCTTTGTTTTGCAGGCCTTTGCTTCTCCCTAGCTGATTCTAGTTTTGCGCGCTGAAGCACAGGATTCTCTGTACCACGTTTTCTCTCACCGGTTTGTGAAAGAGATTTATGATTTTGGTTTTGTTTTGTTGTAAAACCCGAAGAGCACGATTTTTTGTCTTCCAGTTCTGGCATCCTGGTTTTGTTTCTGGTTTGTTTTTCTTATGTTTATCCGAGTTAGGGTCTTGGTTTATTGTTGTTATTTTGTCTCTGTTTGTTTTCTGTATTGTACGATTTTCTTGTGTTGTGTTTGGGCTTTGTGTTTTTCCTTTTGTATATATATTAAACCGTTGTTCCTTTCCATATTGCCGTTGCATCCTCCCCTTTTCCCTCCCTCGCACGCACCCATGACAGTTCCATACACCAAACATGCGCTCTATTAGCCCTCTGGTGAGCATGTGAGCTTGTTTATAGCGCTGTTGCTCTGGTCTGACTGGATGGAGATCAACAAGAAGTTTGTCTGTGCATACCCACTGTCACCAAGTAGGATTCCAGAGTGTTGTCTTGCTTCAAACTGAGTGTACAAAGAGGAGTTGTGGAAAATCCTTGAGTCATGAGTTGAACCTTTCCAACGTGCAACAATATTGGAGAACTGCATAGTGGGAGTGCACACTCCTTGTACA
>JBBPDB010043519.1:0-11272 GCA_037974465.1 Brachypetersius altus | reverse complement strand
ATCTATCTTTCTATCTATCTATCTATCTATCTATCTATCTATCTATCTATCTATCTATCTATCTATCTATCTATCTAATAAAAATCCATCTTATGGAATCTGAATTTGTGCCTCGCCTCACTCCCCGTGCATGGCCAAGATGTGACATCTATCTATCTATCTGTCTGTCTCTCTGCCTGTTTGTCTGTCTGTCTGTCCAATGTTCATCCATCCATTTATTTATGTATCTGTCTATCCGTCCGTCTGTTTCTCTGCAGTACATAGTCATTAGTATGTGGACGTTCTACCTAAAGACTGAGTTCAGGTGTTTTGGCCACACCCATTAGCCATGTTTACATGGACACTTTGAAAAAATCTGATTAGATTTAATAGAACCCAACCGAACTGTTTACATGGGTGTCAAATAAGGAGATCCGCGTTTGTTCCACGTTTACATGTTCCAGCCATTTAATCTGATCATGCATTATTTTGAGAAGCGTTGTGGTAGATCTAGGCTACTTTTCTGGTACAGAAAAAGAGTAAATGCTCTGTCTGAACCTCCGAGGCTTCCTTACTCTTTGTTTATCCTCCATCACGTTTAAGTTTAAAACACTGATAATGATTAGAAATAGCCAAATAATATTTATAATCAGCGAAAAGTATATTTTGTTTAAATAAGAAGAGCCTTGCTAGACAGTGAGATCTTTAGAGGAGCCAGTTTATACGGTCCAGTTCTAACACTGAGACATGGTACCATGCAGCAGGATACAGGCTACTTCAGATAGCGCCATGCTAACAGCGTGTGGTGGATTATACACCCCTCCAGTCTCTCCATGATATTGAACTGCTTTACCATATCCAATAAAAATGTAGAGTCAACAACAGATCAGTTTTTGTTAAACTCACTCAGATGGGCTAAACTCTACTTGGCTACTAGCTAGTAGCTACTGGCCGTGAACTCTCACACATGCGCAGGAAGAAGGAAAGTGTTGGAATAATTGGTGCCTGTTGACATGAGCAGTTTCTTCAATCGATTGGATTAAAAGAAAGGCCTAAACCACATCTTTCAGAACTGAAAACGTAATCGTATTCAGTAGAATACGTGGGGTTTACATTCCATGAGCACCTGCATATAATGAAAAACCGTGTTGTTGTGTTTTGGTAAAAAAATGCCTATAAATCTCTATAGGACTAGTGTAAACCCTAAATCTGCCCCAAATCTGCTACCAGAACACTCTAATTCCATTCAAAACTCAACCCTAGTGACCCAGAAAAAAGTTTCCGCATTATTGTGGGGATTTCTGTGTAAAAATATGACTGAATGCGCAACTCCTGATCTGCTAAAACTGGGGGTTTACTGTATATGAACCATTTAAATGGAACCTTTTTAATCAGTTTCTGCATTTAATCTGATTAAAAGGGAAAAAAGTGTCCAAGTAAACGGGGCTACTATTACAGGTGTGTAAAATCTCTGCTGCATTACTTCAGAGCTCCAAACTGCCTCTGGTTCCCCTGAGGCCTCTGTTTCGGTGGAGAGCACTGACAACGTTTACACTGCAGTTCACAAAGTCAGGCCTTTACCTGTCCCAGCATGACCTCATCCCTGACCTCCACCCAGCCAACACTTCAGGATGTGTGGGCCAGAACACTGTGTATAGTGTAGGTGCCATTCACCTGGCAGTGTGTGTGTGTGTGTGTGTACTGAATACATTTAAACAATTATGACTGCAGGAAAAGGTTAAGGGAGGTCAGCTGACATTTATAAAATCATCACTTATTAAAATTGTCTGTATTTATTCTAATGTAAAAAAGCACTCAAATAAAGTGAGTCCAGTTTAACACAGTGCTGCATCTCTGGTTCTGTGGTATTGTGTAATTGTATACTCTTATAAAGGTATAATAGCATAATGGTATACTGGTATGTTATGGTGGTATACTGTACAATGGCACTCTGACTGGTACACTGGTATGATAAAAACATGCTGTACTGCTATAATGTAATGAGGGTACACTGGTATATTGTTATGATGGTATAATAGTATGGGCCTTAGGATGTATGTATGATGATATACTGGTACACATGTATGTATAATGATATAGCAGTTTATATACTGTATAATGCTATTACTGGTATACTGGTGTATATATAATAATCTACCGGTTTATATATGAGGCTGTTACTCGTATACTGGTCTATGCATGATGGTATATTGGTGTATGTATAATAATCTACCAGTTTATATATGAGGCTGTTACTGGTATACTGGTCTATGCATGATGGTATATTGGTGTATGTATAATAATCTACTGGTTTATATATAATGCTATGATGGCTGGTGTCAGCGCTCCTCAAAACAAATTTACATTGATCTCTGAGAGCTGAGAGACTGAGCACTGAGCAGCACTTCCATAACATCACCGTACCACACATAAACATACATCATCGTACATACACCAGTTTACCAGTAATAGCATCATATATGCATGTATGATAGTATACTGGTGCTTGTATGCTGGTATAATGGTAAACTGGTGTATGTATAATAATATACTGGTTTAAATATGATGCCTTTATTCATATACTGATGTTTGTAGGACGGTACGCTGGTACACTGGTGTATGTATAATGATATAGCAGTTTATATTTGATGCTATTACTGGTAAACTGGTGTATAGATGATACTGTACTGGTATATTGGTGTTTGTACGATGGTATAATGGTATACTGGTGTATGTATGATGGTATGCTGTTACACTGGTGTTTGTATAATGATATACAAGTTTATATATGGTACTATTACTGGTACACTGGTGTTTGTACGATGGTGTATGTGTATGTGTGGTACGGTGATGTCAATGGAAGCGCTGCTCAGTGCTTGGTGTCTCAGCTCTCAGAGATCAATGTAAATTTGTTTTGAGGAGCGCTGACACCAGCTGTGATTAGCTGAATGGCCTGAAATGAATTAAGGCAGGAGATAGAGGACACTCCGCAGTCTGAAAGATCCTGAAGGACCGGAGAAGGTCATCCTGCATGGTCCGGCTGAGGGCAGCGCAGAGCCTACAGGGGCCAGTAATAACAGGGCAATCAAATTTAACAGGACTTCTGTTAATGCTGTGGAAGGAGGGAGAGTGATGGGATTGGAGCAGTAAACAGGGGGCTGTTCTTCTGTTTTACTCTCTCTCTCCCTCACACACACTCCAACAGCCTGAGTGCCTGTTAGACAAAGTGTCATCGCTAGAATGTAAATTACTGTCAGGTTTAAAATCACTGTTCCAGCGTCTTTAACCATCAGAAATCTGGCAGGAATGAAGTAATGCTGATTTATTTCTGCCTCAACTTCTCTGAAAAGAGCAAAGTAACTTATTCTAAACTTTTCCGAAAACATCCTTTACATTTTTACACCCCTGTCATACAAGTCCAGCTCTTAATTAAGGTGAACCTTCTCGGTTTCAGTGATGTGTGTATGATGCTTGTGTGTTGCCCTTGTCGCCAGTTATGAGTCTGAGACTAAAGGTTACAAAAATGAATGCAAAATGCATTCATGGAGTTCAAAAGGTTAATAATAATGCAGATCAGACAAAGACTTCCGAATGGGATGGCTATAAGCAGGTGAGAGGTGTGACTAATCTGGTCCAAAGAAACAAAAAAATAAGGAACATAAACAAGCAGACCAATGAAAAGACAGGTTAAATGGAAACCATAACTTCAGGGAAACAAAACACAGGTAAAAACTGAGGCTATCCTTGTGGAAAGAAACAAAGCAAACCCAGGTTCAGTAATCCTGCAAGGCTGTGACAAGGCTGTAACGGGTCTAGACGTGGTATTAGAAACAGTAGGACTTAAAAAATGAACTGAATTTCAGCCTGTAGCTGAATGCACCATTATACTCAACAGGGTCTGTTTTCACAAACTGCCTCGAGAGCAGGAGTGCTGATCTAGAGTCAGTTTCTGTGATGTTCTGTGATGAGGAAGGTTTGCGTGGATAGTTTTAGGGACCTGTTATAAAGCCCCCCCACCCTCCCCCAGGACCAAAACTCGAAAGGGGAAGACAATGGGATCCAAGTCAAAGCTGTGAAAACAGGATTTTTGCAGAAAACAGGGACCGGGTCTATGGACTCGTGCAACAACGAATTACAAACAGGGTACAAGCAGAGGAGGCCCTTTCCAGGCTATATTCAGAAATCAGATGGGCAAAGACTCTCTCTGGAATATATACAGGAATATAGACAAGAACAAGCAGGCCACCATTCTTTCAGACAACATAGACAAGAAATATAATGCTAGCAAGGCTGTCCCAGGACCAGGAGTCAGTTAAACACCTCTGTGACAAGTAGAACCACTCAAACAGCCACCAAGAGAACCAGGAGACCCCTGTCCCTAGCTAAGCCTTACAAGGGGTCTGGACCCTAGCCCAGAACTCACCATGTGCACAAGCGGTGGGGCAGCTGGTGGTCTAGTGGTTATGGTATTGCCCTGCAATCAGAAAGTCATGGGTTCGAATCCTAAGACTGCTAGTGGCACCACTGAGGTTCCCTTGAGTAAGGTACACGCTGCTCCTCAGGCGCTGTGTTCCTGGCTGCTCGCTGCTTCACTTGGTTAATTGGGTTAAATATGTTAAATGCAGAGAAAGAATTTTGTGATGTTCACACTGTAGCGTGTTCATGCATGACAGAATTGTCACTTTACACTTCACTTCACACTCCTGACGAACGAGACCCACACCCCGAGTGAACCCTCAGCCTAGGGCAGACATCAAGAAAGCAGGCATAAGCAGGGAGGGCAGACTGACAGTCCCGAGGGTGATGTGAACCAGAACACTGGGATCTGAGAGAAACAGTCACCAACTCACAGGAAAACACAAGACCAGGCAATAACTGAAAACACAGTCTGGTTAATAAGAAAGGAGGAGAAACAGAATGGCAGGAGAGAAGGTAGCGTGAGGGCAGACTGAAATCTGCCTCAATATGTAGGAGTTTTAAATGAAGAGGGGAAACAAGGGCCAGGGGAAACTAATCACAGGGCAAACAAGAGGCACGATTAAGTCAAAAGGCAGTGGGTGAGAAAACAGCTCAGGACAGGATGGCTCTGCAGAGGGTGGTGAAAACGGCCCAGAGGATCATAGGCACTCCCCTCCTTCCAATAACAGACATTTACAGCACACGCTGTCTCCGGAAAACTAACTTTTCATTTTACTGCCATCCAGCAGGAGACTCAGGACAATTCACACACGCACAGCACGATTCACACGCACAACACGATTCAGGAACAGATTTTATCCCAGTGCCTTCAGACCATTCAACACACAGTAACTTTGGTTCTCTCTCTGTGTGCAATACATCTGTTCTTCATTCTGTGTGGAATACTGCAGCACACGACCCTTTACCCTTTCACTGACACTTTACACTGCACTGACACTTTACGCTGCACTGACACTTTACACCGCACTGACATTTTACACTGGACCGACACTTTACACTTCACACTGCACTGACACTTTACACTGGACCGACACTTTACACTGCACTGACACGTTACACCGCACTGACACTTTACACTGGACCGACACTTTACGCTTTACACTGCACTGACACTTTACACTGCACTGACACTACACTGGACCGACACTTTACACTGCACTGACACTTTACACTTTACACTGACACTTTACACTGCACTGACACTTTACACTGGACCAACACTTTACACTTCACACTGCACTGACATTTTACACCGACACTTTACACCGCACTGACACTTTACACTTGACCGACACTTTACACTTCACACTGCTCTGACACTTTACACCGCACTGACACTTTACATTGGACTGACACTTTACACTGACACGTTACACTTTACACTGACACTTTACACTGCACTGACACTTTACACTGGACCGACACTTTACACTTCACACTGCACTGACATTTTACACTGACACTTTACACCGCACTGACACTTCACACTGAACTGACACTTTACACTGGACCGACACTTTACACTGCTCTGACACTTTACACCGCACTGACACTTTACACTGGACCGACACTTTACACTTCAAACTGAACTGACACTTTACACTGGACCGACACTTTACACTGCTCTGACACTTTACATTTTGTACTGCACTGTGTAAAATGTGCAGGTCACTATTGTTTAGATTCTGTTTATACACACTTGATTCAAAATTCCAAACCAAAAAATGTTTGAGATTTTTTAAAAATAAAACATATAAATAATTTATTCTACCTTGGAAATGTTAAACAACAATCGCAACAATTAAAATAGTGATGTTAAGAGCAGAGTGTGTATATGTGAGTGAGTGTGTGTGTGTGTGTGTGTGTGTGTGTGACTGTTTCATCCATCAGAAACTGAATCAGGAGTGAAGCTGTTGGAATACAGACCATAGAAAACACACACACTCACACACACTCTCTCTCTCTCTCACACACACAAACACACACACACACACACACACATACATACACAATGCATACACTACAAACAGTGAACAGAAAAAAGGTGAAAGTGGTCCCTTATGTTTTTTACATGGCTGCATGTGCAGACAAACACACACAGGAAGCGTTACTAGACAAGCCAGGTGTAAAATGACGGAAATGAGTGCGACGGAGATGTAAACAGGCAAAGCAAGGGAGCGACACGAGACGAAACAAACAAATGGCAAGACACACTGAGAAAGATCGACTGAGGTCTTACAGTGGCAGTCAGGAGCTGACAGACTAGACATGATAAACGTGGAATGATGATGGAATGAAAAGGGCAAAAGATTAAAATGGAAGATTAGACCTAAGGGACTGAATACAGTCAGTGATAAAGGGGATAGAGACTAGACGAAACTGGGAAAACTGACCAGGGAACGGCTGGAAAACACATGGGAAATGACGAAGGAAAGGAACAGAGATAATAAGGAAGCAAGCAAAATCATGCAAGGCTGAGCTAACTAAGACTTTTCCGTGTAAAAGGGCAGACAGGCTACATTTAAGCCTCCCAAACGGTACAGCTGTAACCAGGGCTGGGAATTGAAGTTACCAGCCGACCCGGAATCTCTAAGAACCGGGATATAATCAACCAATAACTAACAAACTAACAAACTGATTATAAGGAACTGTATGGGAATTTGTTCATCTTGAGTTGAAGCACTTTGTCTGAGAGTACACTGAGGCATAAAATTTCAGGTTCCTCCACAGAAGAGTCCCTGTTGTTTAGGTGTTGATGTTATTCCACAGACAGATTAGAAGCCCCAGGCTGTTTGATGGTGAGTACCAGAGGTTGTGAAAGAAGTGGTCAAAGTCGATGACATGGCCGACTAGTGATTTACTGAGGTGTTGACCACAGGTGCTGCTTTCCTTTGAGGTGTTGATCTAGCTGATGACGTTATCCAGATCCAGACCAGTGTCTCGACTCAGTCTGAAGATCTGGCTTCAGGCCTTGGAGGTCGACTTCCAAAACAGCGGACTCGTTTCATGCATGGATTCTAAACTGGATAGAATAGTCAGAGGCGATCAAACTTACGTGTTGGAGGGTAAAGGGGGCGTTTGGCTGGCACTCTAATATTCACAGAGAGAGTCTCACAGTCATTAGTTACAGGGACAGTCTTACAGTCATTAGTTACAGAGACAGTCTTACAGTCATTAGTTACAGAGACAGTCTTACAGTCATTAGTTACAGAGACAGTCTTACAGTCAACAGTTACTGGGACAGTCTTATAGTCATTAGTCACAGGGACGGTGTCATTTTACAGTGACTCTCTGGGCCACTGTCTCTGGTCCTGATGGATCTTTAACTGATGAATGAAGGTGGAGAAATTAGAGATGGCGGGACCCCCACCCCTCACGCCTGAGTCCAGTCAGTCACTGACGACGAAGCTTGGAACGGGATATATGTACTAGAGCGAAGGTGTAGGAGAGAGACTACCTGGGTAAGCTGGTTGAGCTGGGCTTGCAGCCCAGGGGCAGCATCTGTTCGGGATAGGAATAACTGCTGTGTGAGTGTAATCACTCCGGTCATCTGTCGTGTCTGCTTATGAAACTGGCGCGGAAAACGCTGAGACACAGATGCAGGAATTCAACGGACAGATAGATAAATCCATATAGTGGAAAGAAACAAATATATCCAAAACACAGCAACAAAAAAACACACACAAAGCACACACACAAATTCACTCACAGGCTGTAAACAGCCTGGAAGCTGAGTAAACACACTGTAAATACAGTAAAACTCTCATTCAAACCAGAGCAGGGGGATAGAAACGGAACGCAAGTCTGGCTCGGTAATGGCAGTGAGTCAGAGTGCACTCTATGAAATCAAACACGGGTTAAAATAATGCTGACCAGACAAAGACTTCCGAATGGGATGGATATAAGAAGGTGAGAGGTGTGACTAATCTGGTCTAAAGTAACAAGGTGAGTAGGAACATAAACAAGCCGACCAATGGAAAGACAGGTTAAATGCAACCCATAACTTCAGGGAAACAAAACACAGGCAAAACGATAATGACTGTTAAACTGAGACCAAGGACGTGAAAAAGCAAAAAGCAAACCCAGTTTCAGTAATCCAGCTAAAGTTGCAAGGCTGTGACGGGTCCAGACATGGTTTTAGACACAGTAGAACTGTGATGTTATAAATTCAGAGGAAGGTTTGAGTGAATATTCATGACCAGTGTTCACAACGTTAGACTAAAGAACCCAAACATTCACTCATGGTCCACATCTGGGATCAGTGGAGGCCTGATAATTCACTGAAATGTTCCTTTAAAACATCAAATAATACAGACTCATTAAACACAGTGTATTGTGTAATGCTTAAGACACACAGTAGTGTGTGTGTGTGTGTGTGTGTGTCCTGAGGCCTATGGAAATCCCGTTATGCCCCTCAAAGACTGAACACACTCTCGGCTGAATCTGTGACCGGAGTGTGTGAAGCTCACAGCTGTCCGCTCTAATCTGGACGTAGCGCTGCCTAATCGGACATAATCCTCTTTATACTTCCAGACTGTTATCGTTATCAGGGCCATTGTAAAATCACAGCCTCTTATTCAGACCGTAGCCGTGCAGGAGCTGTGCCTTAGCACCCTGAATGAAGACACACACACACACACACACACACACACACTCTTCTCAACCAGACTTGGAATGAAACTGAAAAAGGCAGGATTGTAGAACATGTGTCTTAAATACGGCTTTATTTTGTTATGCTTGATCTTAATGAAGCAGATTTTGACTTCAGCAGTACTTGTTAGACTAGTCACCCCTTTAAATACACTAGTGAGTAGATTGACTGTAAAAATAGTGCTAGTACAAATAGTGCAAATACCGTTTCTGCCTGTGGCAATAAGACTCTGTATAACTCTTCCTTGTTCAGTAGGTGGTCTTTTTCAGCCTCTGTCATTCTGTTCTCATTCATCGTTTTGTTTTTGTTTGTTTTTATCTGTATGTTATTGCATATTCATCTCATCCCCTCATCACCTGCTCATTTTATTGCATTCATCATATTTTTATGACACAAAAAATCACTTTACAAGTCACTTTATATCATATCATCTTTTTTAAACTCTTTATTGTCTCATCTTTTGTCCTCTTGCTGCACTGAGCATGTTCATGACAAAAGAATTTCCATCAGGATAAAGTTATTTCTTGAAAAAATACCTACCCTGACCTGCCCTTCGAGGCTCAGAGACCCAAGTGTGCAAATTCTGGTGGAGGTAGCTCAGTGGGTAAGATAATTGCCTCCAGACCAAGAGGTCATGGGTTCGAATCCTGCCTTCAGCATCACCACTGGGTTCCTGAGCAAGACCCTTAACCCTAAGTTGCTCCAGGGAGACTGTCCCCTGTAGTTAGGAAATGGAAGTCGCTTTGGATAAAAGCTTCTGAAAAATGCCGTAAATGTAAAGATGCCAAGAGAACCACAGATATAACCCTGTGAAGAAAACTTGAAACAGCAGTGAATCTTCCCAGAAGTGGCTGACTGTCCAAAGTGGAACTTTTTTTCAAAGACAGGGGACTTGTTATGTGCAGAAGGTGTGATATTTACTTTAAAGGTATAGATTTTATTTAAATCTTTAGGTTTGATGTCAATTACTTCAAGATAGTAACTAAATTAATTTTGGAACATTTCTGTTGGTTTATAGATTACACAATTCCACTATGATTTTGACAAAAGCAATGACAGAATTAATTCTTTGTTGTTAATGTTTTTGTTGTTAAAGGTGATTTCTGCAGGTGAACGGTGGAACCAGCCGCAGGTCTGTGATTGGATGGAGGCTTGGAGAGACGTCAGCTTTCTGCTCTCAGCTCTCTCTTCATCTCTGGATGCTTCTGTTCACATACACACATCCATCCACACACACACACACACATATATAAACACACACTGTTATTCAAACACACGCACCCATCTCTCCTTCAAACATAATTAAAGACCCGTGGGAGTTCCCAGAAGGGCTGCATCTGTACAACAGCATTCTTCTGAGAGAGTGTATATAATAAATACAGCACATACACACACACACACACACACACACACTCAGATGGGATTCATTTCTCATCTCTGGCACTGCCCACAGGATGTGTGTTTAGGATTCTGAGGGGGGGTAGAGAGGCAGAAGTCATCTCTCGGCATGATTATGCAATCAGTCTGATCACTGACACGGTTCAGCTCCGTGAGGCCGTGGGACCATGCGAGTGTGTGAGTGTGTGTGGATCTCAATGGCCCACTCATCATTACTGTGTCTCTGAGACATGATGGAAGTGGGGCTGGGAGAGTAAAACGGGGCCGAGGGCCGCCCTGTCCGGCAGATTGAGAGGCCTCGGAGAGAAATACACTTATTATTGGTGTGGAAAGTATGAAGATGGATGTGTTGGAAGCTGTCACGCCTCTTCTGGAAGAAGCTGAAGAGAACACTTTCCATAAATTGCAGAAACAATAAAGGAGTGGCCACTGCTGGTTTCAAAGCAGGACTGAGAGAACAGCTTAGAATGAAATAAACTGTTTTGATCTCTCTAGCTTCATCGGCCACTGAAGTTCCTGCTCCTCAAACTTCTCCTTGCTTCAGTCAGCTCTGGATGCCACTTCCTTTGTGGTCATAGAGGATGCCACTTCCCTAGTGGTCATAGAGGATGCCACTTCCTTTGTGGTCATATATGCTGTCACTTCCCTTGTGGTCATAGAGGATGCCACTTCCCTAGTGGTCATAGAAGATGCCACTTCCTTTGTGGTCATAGAGGATGCCACTTCCCTAGTGGTCATAGAGGATGCCACTTCCTTTGTGGTCAT